>CAWUER010000769.1:136200-238580 GCA_963921195.1 Pegoplata infirma | reverse complement strand
ATAAAAAAAAAAAAAAAAAGTCTCAGATTCTGAGACATTTTTCTTATAAAAAAGTCTCAGATTCTGAGACATTTTTCTTATAAAAAAAGTCTCAGATTCTGAGATATTTTTCTTATAAAAAAAGTCTCAGATTCTGAGACATTTTTCTTATAAAAAAAAAAAGTCTCAGATTCTGAGACATTTTTCTTATAAAAAAAAGTCTCAGATTCTGAGACATTTTTCTAATAAAAAAAGTCTCAGATTCTGAGACATTTTTCTTATAAAAAAGTCTCAGATTCTGAGACATTTTTCTTATAAAAAAAGTCTCAGATTCTGAGATATTTTTCTTATAAAAAAAGTCTCAGATTCTGAGACATTTTTCTTATAAAAAAAGTCTCAGATTCTGAGACATTTTTCTTATAAAAAAAGTTTCAGATTCTGAGACATTTTTCTTATAAAAAAAGTCTCAGATTCTGAGACATTTTTCTTATAAAAAAAGTCTCAGATTCTGAGACATTTTTCTAATAAAAAAAAGTCTCAGATTCTGAAACATTTTTCTTATAAAAAAAAGTCTCAGATTCTGAGACATTTTTCTTATAAAAAAAAGTCTCAGATTCTGAGACATTTTTCTTATAAAAAAAGTCTCAGATTCTGAGACATTTTTCTTATAAAAAAAGTCTCAGATTCTGAGACATTTTTCTTATAAAAAAAGTCTCAGATTCTGAGACATTTTTCTTATAAAAAAAGTCTCAGATTCTGAGACATTTTTCTTATAAAAAAAGTTTCAGATTCTGAGACATTTTTCTTATAAAAAAAGTTTCAGATTCTGAGACATTTTTCTTATAAAAAAAAGTCTCAGATTCTGAGACATTTATCTTATAAAAAAAGTCTCAGATTCTGAGACATTTTTCTTATAAAAAAAGTCTCAGATTCTGAGACCTTTTTCCTTTAAAAAAAGTCTCAGATTCTGAGACATTTTTCTTATAAAAAAAGTCTCAGATTCTGAGACATTTTTCTTATAAAAAAAGTCTCAGATTCTGAGACATTTTTCTTATAAAAAAAGTCTCAGATTCTGAGACATTTTTCTTATAAAAAAAGTCTCAGATTCTGAGACATTTTTCTTATAAAAAAAGTCTCAGATTCTGAGACATTTTTCTTATAAAAAAAGTCTCAGATTCTGAGACATTTTTCTTATAAAAAAAGTCTCAGATTCTGAGACATTTTTCTTATAAAAAAAGTCTCAGATTCTGAGACATTTTTCTTATAAAAAAAGTCTCAGATTCTGAGACATTTTTCTTATAAAAAAAAGTCTCAGATTCTGAGACATTTTTCTTATAAAAAAAGTCTCAGATTCTGAGACATTTTTCTTATAAAAAAAGTCTCAGATTCTGAGACATTTTTCTTATAAAAAAAGTCTCAGATTCTGAGACATTTTTCTTATAAAAAAGTCTCAGATTCTGAGACATTTTTCTTATATAAAAAGTCTCAGATTCTGAGACATTTTTCTTATAAAAAAAGTCTCAGATCCTGAGACATTTTTCTTATTAAAAAAGTCTCAGATTCTGAGACATTTTTCTTATAAAAAAAGTCTCAGATTCTGAGACATTTTTCTTATAAAAAAGTCTCAGATTCTGAGACATTTTTCTTATAAAAAAGTCTCAGATTCTAAGACATTTTTCTTATAGAAAAAGTCTCATATTCTGAGACATTTTTCTTATAGAAAAAGTTTCAGATTCTGAGACATTTTTCTTATAAAAAAAGTCTCAGATTCTGAGACATTTTTCTTATAAAAAAAGTCTCAGATTCTGAGACATTTTTCTTATAAAAAAAGTCTCAGATTCTGAGACATTTTTCTTACAAAAAAAAGTCTCAGATTCTGAGACATTTTTCTTACAAAAAAAAAGTCACAGATTCTAGGACATTTTTCTTACAAAAAAAATCTCAGATTCTGAGACATTTTTCTTATAAAAAAAGTCTCAGATTCTGAGACATTTTTCTTATAAAAAAAAGTCTCAGATTCTGGAACATTTTTCAGATTCTGAGACATTTTTCTTATAAAAAAAGTCTCAGATTCTGAGACATTTTTCTTATAAAAAAAGTCTCAGATTCTGAAACATTTTTCTTATAGAAAAAGTCTTAGATTCTGAGGAATTTTTCTTATAGAAAAAGTCTTAGATTCTGAGAAATTTTTCTTATAGAAAAAGTCTCAGATTTTGAGACATTTTTCTTATAGAAAAAGTCTCAGATTCTGAGACATTTTTCTTATAGAAAAAGTCTCAGATTCTGAGACATTTTTCTTATAGAAAAAGTCTCAGATTCTGAGACATTTTTCTTATAGAAAAAGTCTCAGATTCTGAGACATTTTTCTTATAGAAAAAGTCTCAGATTCTGAGACATTTTTCTTATAGAAAAAGTCTCAGATTCTGAGACATTTTTCTTATAGAAAAAGTCTTAGATTCTGAGACATTTTTCTTATAGAAAAAGTCTCAGATTCTGAGACATTTTTCTTATAGAAAAAGTCTCAGATTCTGAGACATTTTTCTTATAGAAAAAGTCTTAGATTCTGAGACATTTTTCTTATTAAAAAAGTCTAAGATTCTGAGACATTTTTCTTATAAAAAGTCTCAGATTCTGAGAAATTTTTCTTATAACAAAATTCTCAGATTCTAAGACATTTTTTTTTTAGAAAAAGTATCAGGTTCTGAGACATTTTTCTTTAGAAAAAGTTTCAGATTCTGAGACATTTTTCTTATTGAAAAAGTCTCAGATTCTAAGACATTTTTCATATAGAAAAAGTCTCAGATTCTAAGACATTTTTCTTATAGAAAAAGTCTCAGATTCTGAAACATTTTTTTATAGAAAAAGTCTTAGATTCTGAGACATTTTCCTTATAAAAAAGTCTCAGATTCTAAAACATTTTTCTTATAGAAAAAGTCTTAAATTCTGAGAAATTTTTCTTATAGAAAAAGTCTCAGATTCTGAGACATTTTTCTTATAGAAAAAGTCTCAGATTCTGAGACATTTTTTTTTAGAAAAAGTCTCAGGTTCTGAGACATTTTTCTTATAGAAAAATTATCAGATTCTGAGACATTTTTCGTATAGGAAAAGTCTCAGTTTTTGAAACATTTTTCGTACAGAAAGTTTCAGATTCTGAGACAGCAAAAAAAATTTGTGGTCACATTAGGTTCACATTAACATTTTTTTATATCATAACATTTTGATTTTAATCAACTTTAAAAAAAAAACTTAACTTTTTGGTTCCAAATAAATAATTAATAACAACCATAATATGGGTTGTTGGACTAGGCCATGCCAACCATTTAGTTGCCATATAAAGTACCAACATTTACGTTGCTTATAAATGATAAATATTAGTAATAATCCACAGACAAAATAAAGTAATAAACAATTCATTGTATTGTTCGTTGATGGGTGGTTGGGTTGGCAGGTTGGGGTAAGGATGTTGTCGTTGCTGTTATTTGATTGTTGTTCTTTCAAAGTGTGTGATTGATTTTTTTCTATTAATTGTCAATTTGTAGGCAAAACATTTATTTATTAGCACGTTTTTATAATTATTTCATATATTTTCATATAATTATTTTTTTTTTGTTATTTTTTTATTTAAAATTTATTTTTTAAGTCGAAAAGATGTTAACACTTTGAAAATTGAATTGTAACTGCATTTCAATTTTCAGTTGTTGCATTGTTTTAAGCACATATTTTTAGAGATTAGATGATTGGAATTCCCTATTTTGAATATTGAATACACTACAAATTATTAAAAATCCATTATAAGACGTACACCCAAAAAAATAACTGGTGTAAAACAGGCTTACAGTGACTTTCGAAGAGTGCTGACGAAGGATGGGTGGCTTCTTACGAAAGCTGTCGACATCTCCACTTAGCCTGTGTTGTCAATTATTTTTTTTAGATTTTCTCAAAGTACAATAAAGCTTATTGTATCTCAGAAATAACACTGCGTGACAAAACTAACCACTATTTTAGAAAACAAGAGGTACGACCATCATTTCAATATATTTCGGACATGCTGAATCGAATGGCGTACTCCGTTTTTCGATGTATGGTACAGTTTTCTTGTAAAATGTCATTAAAGATTGGCTGATTTTCAGCTGCTTTTTTAACAAAAAAAATTCCAAAGCTAATGATTTTTAAATTTTATGGCATGGAAAACAAAGATATAACTTGTAGCAATATTTCTAATATAAATTTGGTTTAAAGCTTTTCATCTTAACCCCTTTAATTCTCGGATTTCTTCATTTTTTTAAGTTTTTTTAAGCGAAATTAACCGCTTAATTGGTCTCTGATAAAAAACTTGCATTTTGTGGATCATAAAGGCGTCCATGACACTACGAATAGTGGACAAAAAACATCTATGTTATATGGACCATCATGAAGAAAATCGCGAAAAACCGTTTTTTTGTATATGGCAGCATCACTTTAGGAGATGATTTGAGGCTTCATCTTTTAGTATATAATGTGGGAACCTTAAACAATGAACTGACCCAACTGACCAGATTCTGAGACATTTTTCTATTAAACAAGTTTTGTTTTCTGAGAAACTTTTCCCTAGAAAAAGTCTAAGATAGCATTTTCTGAGAAATATTTTCATAAGAGAGTCTAAGAAATTTTTTCCCAAAAAAAAATGTTTTAGTTTCTGAGTCATTTTTCCCATAGAAAAAGTCTCAGAGTCTGAGTCTCCGAAATTTTTCCTACAAAAAAGTCTTATATTCTGAGTAATTTTTCCGACAAAAAAAGATTCGGAATCTAAAGGCGTGATTAGACGAGAGAGAATTCCCCTAGATTTAAAGTAAAAAACAACTCTGTGTTAACTTTTAAAATTGGAATGTCAAATACAATTTTATTATATATTTTTTATTTACTTTAATTCGGTTTCCAATCCACAAATTATTGACTAAATGTGCGAAAACAAATAATAATATTATGAAAGTGGTAAGCAAAAACAAGTTTTAAAGAAATGAGATTTGACACAAAGTCAAAAGTAAATTACCACAGAGTTGTGTTTTACTTTAAATCTAGGGGTTTTCTCTCCCATCTAAACGCGCCTTAAGACCTTTTTTAGATTCTGTGATATTTTTTCTAAAATTCTCAGAATATTTTTTCTAAAATTCTCAGAGTCTAAGGTAATTTTTATAGAAAAAGACTTGGATTCTGAGTTATTTTTCCTATCGAAAAAGTCATAGATTTTAGAATTTTTTTTAATATTAAAACTCGAAAATTCTGATATATTTTTAATATCGAAAAAATCGGAAATTTTTTCTAGGATTCTGGGACTTTTTTCCTATAGAAAAGGTCTCAGCTTTTTCTATTAAAAAGTCTAAGATTCTGAGACATCTTTTAAATAAAAATAATCTCAGATTCTGAGACATTTTTCGTACGGAAAAATACTCAGATTACGACACATTTTTCCAATAAAAGTTCAAGATTCTGTATAATTTTTCCTATAGAAAAAGTCTAAGATTCTATTGCATTTTTTGTATAAAAAATTCTCATATTTTCCCTGAAGAAAATTTTCTTATTTTTACTATAGAAAAATTTTATTTAACTTATTTCTATAAAAAAATTTAAGATTTAAAAACAATTTTTCTAAAGAAAACTTTTGAGATTCTTAAAAATTCTAGAAAAAAATCTCACTCATGATTTTATTTTGTCTTTTCCTTTTACCCTGAAGAATTGTCAATTTTTTCAATATAGAAAATTCTCAGATTTTTCCTATAAAAAAACTCTCAGATTTTTTCTATAAAAAAACTCTCAGACTTTTCCTATAGAAAAACTGTTAGATTTTTCATATAAAAATTGTCAAAATTATAAGATTTTTCCTATAAAAAAGTTCTAAAAAAAATTCTCAGCTTTTTCTATAAATTCTAGAGTCCGACCGAAACCAGTTTTACGAGGCCGAACTGAAACCGAACCGAATATTCGGCCAAAAATAGATATTCGGCCAAAACCGAACCGAAACCGAAACTTAAAAAAAATTGCCGCCTGGCATGAATAAAATCATTAAACAAATTTTTAAAGATAAATATACAGGACTTAATGTTTTAAACCATAGGAATTGTTGTATTTATAAAAAAATATATTTTTTAAAAAACTTGCAAAAAAAAATTTAAATTTCATATGTGGATTGAAAGAAAAAAAATATTTGAACTGTAACAGTATTACATTTATTGGACAACCTTGCTTCTTTTTGTTTAAGTGAACTGAAACAAGTAAATTGGAGTACGAAATTTAAAAATTTAGCGACTTTTTTACATATTTTTTTAAATACTAAAAAGTTTCGGTTTCGGCTAATATTCGGCCAAAATTTTGCCGAATTCCGAATAGAGGCCGAAACCCCATTATTCGGCCGAAACCGAGACCAAATTTCCAAATTATTCATTTAGAAAAATTTTTCGTCTAGAAAAATTTTTGTATTTTTTATAAAGAAAAGTTTTAATTTTTTGAGACTTTTATCAAATAGAAATGTTCGAACATTCAGAAACATTTAAGGATTCTTAGACATTTTTCATACAAGAATTTATATAAAAAAAAATTTTCTCCTATAGAAAAATTCCCCGATTTTTCCTATAGAAAACTTTTAAGGATTTTCCTATATAAAAATTCTCAATTTTTTTCTTTAAAAAAATTCTCAAATTTTTTCATATAGAAAAATTTTAACATTCCGCAACGTTTTTCCGCTAGAAAAATTTTAAGATTCTTTAGAAATTTTCATAGAAAATCTTTTCAGATCCTTGGACATTTTTCATCGAAATTTTTTTTTTCAAATTATTTCCTTTTCACTCTCCTTTTTTCCTCTTCTTTTCTTCCCTTCCCTTTCTTTTCTTTTCTTTCCTTTTCTTTTTTTCCCTTTTTTTTTATTTCTTTCGAATTCGGTTTTGGGGGGGGGGGTAATTTCCTTTCCCCCCCCCCCCCCGTGGATCCACTCCTGAAAAAGAGTGTGTTTATATATTTCCTAAACGTACATTAACCAAAATATTAACTTTCAGTTGCAGACGGTGGTGGATTGTCAGAACATTTGCGGCATCCGCCACGCTTTTAATCGGAACTTCAAGATATTATTGGAATCTCCACCTAATGTAGGCAGTTCAAATTTTAAGGATCGCCATAAAAAACCTAAAACAAATTTAAGAGAACCCAATCATGCCTTAAGTGTTCCAACAGAGGTAAAAGTTGACGTAAAGATATCTTAGCGAAGTTACAACATCAAAAGTAGTTAATTGTAGTTTAGAAAATTAGTTTAGAATTTGAAGACTTTATCGCAGAATCCGAATGGGTTAGCGGTAATTCTTTAGAAAAATATTCCCACAATCTGGTACTTTCTAAGGAAAAATTGTCTCAGAATCTGAAAATTGTCCTAAAGAATCTTAGAATCTGAGATTTTTTCTATAGAAAAATTGTCTCAGCGCCAGAGACTTTTTCTGTAGCAAAATTACCACAGAGTCTGTGATTTTTCTGTAGAAAAATTTTGTGAGAATCTCTCTATAGAAAAATTGTTTCAGAATTTACAACTTTTTTTGCAGAAAAATTGTCTCAAAATGCAAGACTTTTTCCATAGAAAAAAATGTCTCAGAATTAGAGGATTTTTCTATTTTTCAGAGTTACAGAATTTTTCTATGGAACAAATAAATAACAAAGAATCTGAAATGGACGGAGTCTGAACATTTTTCTATAAAAATGTTTCTCAAAACATTTCAAAATTTTCCAAAAACAATTGTTCTATAGAAAATTTCTCAGACAATTTTCTATAGAAAGTTTCCCAAAAACAATTGTTCTATAGAGAATTTCTATATAGAAAATTTCACAAAGACAATTTCTGTAGAAAATTTGTCAAAGTCAATTTTTCTATAGAAAATAACTCTAAACACAATTTTTCTATAAAAAAAATTTATCATAGTCAATTTTTCTATAGAAAATTTCTGAAAGATTGTTTTTCTATAGTAAATTTCTGAAAGACAATTTTTCTTTAGACATTTTTTTGAAAGACCATTTTTCTATAGAAAATTTTTCAAGCAATTTGTCCATAGAAAATATCTCTAAAAAAAATTTTTCTATAAAAAATTTCTCAAAGACAATTTTTCGACAGAAAATTTCTGAAAGACAATTCTTCCATAGAAAATTTCTTAAAGACAATTTTTCTATAAAAAAAATTTTCAAAGAAAAGTTTTCTATCAAAAATTTCTCAGACAATTCTTCTATAGAAAATATCTCTAGAGACAATTTTCCTATAAAAATTTATAAAAGTCAATTTTTCCGTAGAAAATTTCTGAAAGACAATTTTTCTATAGAAAATGTCTGAAAGACGATTTTTCTTCAGAAAATTTCTGAAAAACAATTTTTCTATAGATACTTTCTAAAAAAAATCAAAAGAGAAATTTTCTTTGAGAAATGTTTTAAAGAATAATTTTCTTTAGAAAAATTGTCTTTAAGGAAGTTTTTATAGAAAAATTGTCTTTGAGAAATTTCTTTTTTATAAAAATTGTATTTCAGAAATTTTCTATAGAAAACCTGTCTTTCATAAATTTTCTATAGAAAAATTGTCTTTGAGAATTTTTCTATAGAACAATTGTTTTTGAGAAATTTTCTAAGGAAAAATTGTCTTTAAGAAATTTTCTATGGAAAAATTGTCTTTGAGAAATTTTGTATAGAAAAATTGTCCTTGAGAAATTTTCTATAAAAAATTGTCTTTCAGAAATTTTCTATAGAAACCCTGTCTTTCAAAAATTTTCTATAGAAAAATTGTTTTTCAGAAATTTTCTATAAAATAATTGTCTTTGAGAAATTTTCAATAGAAAAACTGTTTTTCACAAATTGTATTTCAGAAATTTCTTTAGAAAAATTGTATTTCAGAAATTTTCTATAGAAAAATTGTATTTCAGAAATTTTCTATAGAAACCCTGGGTTTCATAAACTTTCTATAGAAAAATTGTCTTGAGAAAGCTTTTATAGAAAAATTGTCTTTGAGAAATTTTCTATAGAAAAATTGTCTTTGAGAAATTTTCTATAGAAAAATTTCTATAGAAATACAATTCTTCTTTAGAAATTTTCTATAGAAAAAATTGTTTTTGAGAAAGTTTCTATAGAAAAATTGTCTTTGAAAAATTTTCTATAGAAAAATTGTCCTTGAGAAATTTTCTATAAAAAATTGTCTTTCAGAAATTTTCTATATAAAAATTGTTTTTGAGAAATTTTTTATGGAAAAATTGTCTTTCAGAAATTTTCTATCAAAAACCTGTCTTTCGGAACTGTTCTATAGAGAAAATAAACTTTGAGAAATATTCTATACAAAAATTGTCTTTGAGAAATTTTCTATACAAAAATTGTCTTTGAAAAATTTTCTAAAGAAAAATTTTCCTTGAGAAATTTTCTATAAAAAATTGTCTTTCAAAAATTTTCTATAGAAAATTGTCTTTGAGAAATTTTTTATGGAAAAATTGTCTTTCAGAAATTTTCTATAGAAAACCTGTCTTTCAGAAATTTTCTATAGAAAAATTGTCTATTAGAAATTTTCTATAGAAAATCTGTCTTTTAGAAATTTTCTATAGAAAAATTGTCTTTGAAAAAATTTTCTATAGAAAAATTGTCTATCAGTAATTTTCTTTAGAAAAATTGACATTCAGAAATTTTCTATACCAAAATTTTCTTTTGAGAAATTTTCTACAGAAAAATTGTCTTTTAGAAATTTTCTCTGAAAACCTGTCTTTCAGAAATTGTCTATAGAAAAATTTTCTGTAAAAAAATTGTCTCTCAGAAAAAATTATCTTTCAGAAATTTTCTATAGAAAACCTGTCTTTTAGAAATTTTCTATCGAAAAATTGTTTTTCAGAAATTTTCTATAGAAAAATTGTTTTTCAGAAATTTTCTATAGAAAAATTGTCTCAGAAATTATCTATAAAAAATTTTCTTTGAGAAATTTTCTATAGAAAACCTGCCTTTCAGAAATTTTCTATAGAAAAACTGTCTTTATTGGGGAGGTTACGGTTCTTGGGCAAGGACAGGATCCTTGCGTCAATCCCGGGGCATAGAACCAACCGATGTGAGGATTGAAAATTAAATTTGTAATAATGCTTAGTTGCATTTTGTAAATTTATCTATGATTTTCAGGTAATATGCAAAGAAACTTTTTAAGTGGGATTTCTGAGAAAAATCTAAGGTAAATTACATAGGGTATATTATACCCTAAAATTAAAAAATTTCACAATTGTTTTTTTTTTTTGGGTGTTCGTTCGTCATATTATTTTTCGTTATTTTAACGGTACATCAATCATTACTGTTGTCATTCGCTGCGCTTAGCAAAGACTAAAACCTTAAAAACATGTACATATATCATTGGGGTGAAACGAACAAGTTTCGCATATGTGTATGTATTAGTGACGGCACGCGCATGTAACTTTTGACGTTTCATACAAAACGTAAACAAACAACGAAAATACAGATGCAAAAGCTCACACGTACAGGCACACGTATTCTAGGCAGAGAAGTAAATTTAGTAGTATTTTGTATGCGTCCATATTGAAAGTACCAAAATAAGCACTCGTGTTGCATGTCTATATGGTCTGTGACATATATTAAAGATATGGCATCTCAAATTGACAGGGATGGTCATATAGCAACAGCTGTTAATAAACACCCAAAAATGACAATTCGTAAATTGCATTTGCAGAAAGAATTTTACTTTTTATTTAATCTCTCTAAAATAAGTGAAATAAAGTTAATTTAATAAAATGTCCAGAGAAGAAAAACAATTGGAAATGACCCTTGATGCTGTGCTCAATCGTTTGAATGATTTAAAAATCTCAATAGGAGCCATGATACACAAATTGGAAACAGAATATGAAACCATAAGTTGGCCACAATTTTTGGATAATTTTGCCTTAATATCAAGTCATGTATGTTATTGTTGTAAAATATAAGAATATAAAAGAATTCCTGTAATTATCTCAATATATTTATTCCACAGCTAACAGGTCTATCCAAAATATTATCCAAAGAAATGTGTCCACCTTTACGAAATCGTACCGTTTTACCCTTAATGGTATCACTAGATAGAGATGAACAGCTCATGAATCTTACACAGGGAAGAGTGCAAGTTTTCTCTCACGATATAGTGCCGGATTATTTACGCACAAAACCTGATCCATTAGCTGAACAAAAAATGTTACAAAATGAACAGAAGGCTGCCAATCTATCGGTCGAAACCGCCGCTAAACAAGTGGCCCAATACAATAAAGTTGTTTCACATGTTTTGGAGATTGTAAGTAAACAACGTGAAGACTGGGAAATAGATTCATCTTCACGAGCTGGTATACAACAAACCAGTAGCATGGCTGATACTCATGCTTTAGTAGCAGCTGTTGGTATGGGTAAAGGCTTAAAACTGGGTATGCCCATGTCGGTACCGGGAGGTGGTCCTGGTAGTATGATGGTACCACCAGCCATACGTCCACCAGTACCTATGAGTTCTGTTAGTCCTGGTGGAGTTAATCAATTAGGCAAAGCACCATCAGCTATAAAGACCAATATTAAATCAGCCAATCAAGTACATCCATTTCAAAGATAAAATGGAAAGGATTTTTTCAGTGCGAGTTGTTTAAATAATAAGATAGATTATAAAATTTAATAAACCTTTTTGGTGAAAAAAAAACTCAAAATAATTTTGTATGCAATTCCAAGAATAATGTAGAAGTTAAATGGAGTTACATCCAATTTGACTTTCATAAATACAAAAACACACGTTTTTAGGAGAGAAAGGAAAAGTCGTGTAATTTTAAAACTACATAGTATTCAGAATTAAATGTATGGGGCATTTATCGGGCATTCCATGCCAAATCGGACATTTTTGAAAAAAAAAATGATTTTCCCAATTTGTTAACAGTTTTTAGATTTTTTTGATGACACTTTCAAAAGATCGAATTTCCAAAAATTCTCAGCTTGTTCGTTTACTCATAACTTCTTTAAAATTGTTCCAAATTCCAACTTTTTTTTTTACGTATTTTTTAGAAAATAATATTGAAAAATTGTCAAGTGTTTTATTAAAATAAAATTGCAGGGGCTTTTTTGCGAGCGAAAGTCGGCTGGGACGCTGGGGGCACCTTTCCCCCGCGAAAAATGCTTCCACTAAAGTAATACAATTTTATCATTATTCAAATTTTATATATACGCCCTTAAAAAGAGGCAGGCCAAAAAAATATTTCAATAAAAATTGGGTGTTTTTCTTCAAGTGGAAACCTTTTTCCTCCTGGTCCGATTTCTCCATTAAAGAACTTAACCACGACATAAAATAATGAAATATTTTTTTGTTCTTTCACAACTTTTCAATTCACATCAAATTTTCCGAATCACATGAAATCGAGTTTGGTGTTTTGTTGTTCACGTTTTCATTCCAAGTTAAAATGAAATAACTAAATTTTAAAAAAAATTATAAGGAAAAAGTTCATTCGTTTATGCCTTTATGATACTTGCTTGTTTCAAGTTACTTGTTGCTGCATTTATTAGGGTTTTTCTATGGGAATTTCGATAAATTCAAAATTTTTGGTTTAAGTTATCGAAATTTTTATAGAAAAACCCTAATAAATGCAGCAACAAGTAACTTGAAACAAGCAAGTATCATACGCACTTTAGATGAGTATTTTTGATTTTTTAAAAATTTTATTGAACAAAATTTTAAATTTCAACAATATTATAAAAGTCGCTTATTAAAACATCCTAAAAATTCAATATTCAAACAATTGGGGATATCCATCGACATTCTAAAGATTCAATATTTTTAAAGCCAAAGAAAATATTAGAAAAATTTTAACAATAAAGAAAAAAAAAATCGGAAAAACTCAGACTAAAATCATAAAAAATCAAAGATAGAAAGAAAACTGAAAAGAATGGGCCAAATAAAAAAAAAACAGAAAACTCAAGAAAACTTAAAAATGGGAAGTTTTGAGGGAATTTTTGATTCAAAATAGCTTTTCTATTTAAATCCCAATTGATTATATTTCTAAAAAGATTTTAAAATTCAATTCCACATTAATTTCATTTCGAAAAAAAAAATATTCGTTTTGCGTTTTACGAGTGAACGATTTATTCTACTTCCGAACTGAATTGAGTCTGTGACATGCTCTATAATGTCACCTTCAGCCGCGTATAAAGAAATTAGTTTCTGACCGAACAGTTAGACGAAAAAACGTTATTGGTCAAAAATCGGTATTTGAAAGCATTTTTTTTTTTATTTTTTTTTGTTGGGGCGATAGAAGCCAATTCAAATTTAATGGCGAGGACGAACGTTCGGCCAAATTGAAAAAAGTTCGGTTACCGGACATCGAAATTTTGGGTTAGCTTCGTACTCGTTAAATTTCACACTTAGAATCGTCTTCCATCGCTCCAACAATTAAATACCGTTTTTGGTCTAAATGTTAGGTCAAACACAAATAGCAATTAATATATAGTATAAATAGCAAATAATATATAGTCAAATCATTTTCATTTCTGGTTTCGCGCCTGGTTAACTATATACAGTTTTTTAAATGTCAGCACCGACAAGTCAATATTTGGTCAATAGTTTCCTGCATCGGTTTCCACTAAATAATTTGTGGAATTATTGGACCAATTGCTGGACACGTCGGAGTTTGAATAAAAAAAAACATAAAAGGAGCTGATCAGTGTGACCGAGATATATTATTTTCCAACTACACCATTTCCAAGTGTTCTTTTTAAATTTATATAAATAAGCTTATTTTAAAATTTTTCAAATGAATTTTAAATTTTTAAGTACATATATTTTAAAATTTTCTAAATGTATTTTCAAATTGTCCAAATGTATTTCAAAATTGTCCAAATATTTTTTAAATTGTCTAAATGTATTTTAAAATTGTCCACAAATATTTAAAAATTGACCAAATGTATTTTAAAATGGTCCAAATACAATTTAAAATTTTCCATATGTATTTTTAAGTTGTCCAAATGTATTTCAAAATCATCTAAATGTATTTTTAATTTTACAAATGTAGTTTAGAATTTTCCAAATAAATTTTAAAAATTTCCAAATGTATTTTAAAAATTTCCAAATTTATGTTCAAGTTTTCCAATTGAATTCTAAAATTTCCAAATGTATTTTAAAATTGTCCATATGTAATTAAAAATTATCCAAATGTATTTTAAAATTGTCCAATTGTATTTTAAAAATTTCCAAATGTATTTTAAAATATTCTACATAAATTTCTACAACATTCTACATAAAATTCTACAGAATATTTTGAAATACATTTGAAAAATTTTAAAATTGGACAATTTAAAAATACATTTGAATAATTTTAAAATACATATGGACAATTTTAAAATACATTTGGAAATTTTGTACAATTTTAAAATACATTTGGAAATTTTTAAAATACATTTAGGAATTTCAAAAATACACTTGGAAATGTAAACTACATTTGGAAAATTTTAAAATACATTTGGATAATTTTGAAATACATTTGGAAAATTTTAAACAACATTTAGAAAATTTTAAAATACATTTGGAAATTTTTGAAATGCATACATGTTAAAAACTTTAAATTGTATTTGGACAATTGAAATTATCTTTGGATATTTTTAAAATATATATAGACAATTTTAAAATTTACTTAGAAATTTTCAAAATGTATTTGGACAATTTTAAAATACATTTAGACAATTTTATAATATATTTGAACAATTATTGGTTATGTTTTTTCGACCTTTTTGTTTTAACTTCAATAAGTAAACTGATAATCAAGGCCTCGAGCTTGATTATCAGTTTACTTATTGAAATTTGAAAAATTTTTAAAAACATTTTACAATTTGGAAATTTTTAAAATGTATTTGGACAGTTTACATTTAGAAAATTTTAAAATACATTTAGAAAATTTTAAAATACATTTGGACAATTTGGAAAAAAAATTTTCACAATTTAAAAATTCATGTTGAAAATTTTAAAATACATTTGGAAAATTTTAAAATACAATTGGAAATGGTGTAGAATGTTTTTTTTTTAACATTAGTTGTTTTTAATTGCTTCTATTGATTTTCTTTTTCAAATACTGATGTTATGTTCTGCCATTCATTAGGATTAACAAATATATCAGCTATAGTGCCACGTAAAGTAAATATGCCACGATTTAAAGGTACCGGTTTCGGTTTCTTAGCCGCATCAGCCAACCATTTCTCCCATGCTTCGGAAGCTATTTGCCGACGTTGTTTTTCTAGTTCATGACGACGTTCTTCCTCCTGACGTTTTACTATACGACGACGTTCTTCTTGTACACGTTTAGCCCGCTCCCATTCTTGCAAACGTGCCTGAGCTTCTGTATCCGAAATTTGATTACTCGCAAGTTTTTTAGAAGAACTAACTGGATTTAAGGAAGTATTTGATTGTTGTTTTAAAGAAGATTGTGATTGTTGTTGTTGCAAGACGGTTTTATTTCTTAGCCACTTTTTGTAATTCTCTTCGGCCAAACGTTTACGTTCTTCTATTTCTTTACTTTTTTGTTCTTTAGATTTTTTAAGTCGTGCCGCTTCGTCAGAAAGTAGCTTTCTTAAAAAGCATAAAAAGAGAAAACAAATGAGAGAAATGCTTTCTAAATAAAAAGAGAACAAAACAGAGAAATGCTTTCTGAAATATTTTATAAATTATATACCTTTTAGCTGAAAGCCAGGTTTCATAAGCTTTATCCGGCTTAAGTGCAATTTTAGCTACCTCACAATGATTGCGATAAGAGAAAGTATAATCACGAGGAGTTGGATAAATTTCCTCTGATTGTATATCCAGTGGTGGTACAATATCACTTTGAGTTTCTGACATAGATAAAAACTTATCCTGG
Organism: Pegoplata infirma; assembly: GCA_963921195.1. Lineage (NCBI taxonomy): Eukaryota > Metazoa > Arthropoda > Insecta > Diptera > Anthomyiidae > Pegoplata > Pegoplata infirma. The sequence continues at coordinate 222,735 of CAWUER010000769.1, read as the reverse complement.
CTAGAGATCTCACTTAACGGAACACATTTTTCTATATACGCAGCAGAATTTACATATCTACAGGAAATATAAATATTTAATTTTATTCAAAAATATAATCTCTCTCTCTTACCTGACACTGGATTTGGTGTCATAACTACGCGAACTTAAGTTTAAACGATTAATTGAAGAAACCAGACTACGCGCCGAATGACGTTTCTCAATTTCATTGCCATTATCATCTATTCTTGAGGTATATATTGGCATTATAAATAAATATTTCTTCTGGTGGTTTTGCTTGGCATAAACTATAAAAAAATATGTTGTGTAGATGGACAAGAGATGTTGTATAGAATAAGATTTAGAATAGAAATCTTAAAAAAAATAGAGGGTTAAAAATTTATTTTTATTTTGTTTGGAAGAAGATTGTGTATTTCGTTGGCAGTTTTTTTGAAAGTTGCTTTTGAAAATTAAACAAAATAATTTGATATTATTTTTTAGTTACATATAAATAAACAAAGTAGTTAGACCGAATTTACATTGGGCAATTTTAATTGCGGCAATTCTGATTTTTTAGTGTATCAGAGAGAGAGATAAGATTCTTCCCTCTCTCTCCGATACACTATAAAATCAGAATTGCGGCAATTAAAATTGCCCTGTCTAAATTTGGACTTAGTGTGGAAATATATATAACACCATTTCCATTTAAAATTGTTCCAAATATTTTTTTACCATTTTCCAAATAAGTTTTAAAATAGTCCAAATATATATTAAAATTGTCTAAGGCCTCTGTTCTGTCTTTCACAACTTTTCAATTCACATGAAAATTTCCGAATGACATGAAATCGAGTTTGGTGTTTACGTTTTCATTCGAAGTTGAAATCAAATAACTAAAATTTTAAAAATTATATGGAAAAAAGTGCATTCGTTTTACTTTCACCAAAGTTTAATTATGTGAAACAAAACGAAAAAAAAATCGGATGTGAAATCTAGAACACCAAAAAAATTCGGAAATTTTCACTTTCACATTTTTGATGTGAATTACTTTTTTTGGAACAGCGGCCTAAATGTATTTCGAAATTGTCCAACTGTAATTTGAAATTGTCCAATTATATTTTATGATGGTGCTAATGTATTTTAAAATTATCAAAACATACTTTAAAATTGTCCAAATACATTTTAAAATTATCCAAATATAATTTAAATCCAAATCTAATTTGAAATTTTTCAAATGTATTTCAAAATTATCCAAATATATTTCAAAATTTTTAACGTGTAGTTAAAAATTTTCCAATACATTTCAAAAATTTTCAAATGTATTTTTAAATTGTCAAATGGTATTTAAAAATGTCCAAATGAATTTTCAAAACTGTCCAATTTTTTTTCAAAATTATCCAAATAAATTTAATTCCAAATTGACCAAATGTATTTTAAAAATTGCTCACATGTATTTCAAAATTATTCAAATGAATTTTAAAATTGTCCCACTGTATTTTGTAATTTATCCAATTGTAATTCAAAATTTTCCAAATGTATTTTAAAATTGTGTAAATGCATTTTTAAATGTCCAATAAGTATTTTAAAATTGTCCAAATGTATTTAAAAATTATCCAAATGTTTTTCAAAATTTTCAACATGTAGTTTAAAATGTATTTTAAAAGTATCCAAGTGTATTTTAAAATTGTCGAAATGTAATTTAAAAGAGGGCTATTTTGCAAATTCGTTTAGGCAATTTTGAAATGCATTTAGACAATTTTAAAATACATTTGAAAATTTAAAAATTACAATTAGACAATTTCAAATTGCATTTAGAAATTTTTAAAATATATTTGGAAATTTTTGAAATGCATTTGGAAATTTTTAAAATACATTTCCAAATTTTTAAAATACATTTGGAAAATTTTAAACTACATTTTGAAAATTTTAAAACACAAAAATTGTATCTCAATATTATCCAAATAAATTAATATTCAAATTGTCAAAAGTATTTCAAAATTGCCCATATCGTTGCAGCTTCGACGCATGTGGAACCATGTGTGTTTTTTTTTTAATTTTTGAAGAAGAGCCCATTGTGGAGTCTAATGAGTGTGTGTTTGTTCACTGGGACTATATTATACATATGTTTTTTATATATTGAGAACAAAAATTTATTACATTTTTAAAGTTTTTTTTTTTGTAACGTAATATTTTTTTAATTATATTAAATTTTAAATTAAAAAAAATACATTAATAATAAGTTAAGAATACCTGTTTTTTATTCTAAAATTAACATAAATTACACTACAATGTATTTATACTTTCATAATTTGACCTAGTGTATGTTTTTAATTTCGTCAAGTAGAGGACAAAAATTGCCAATTTAACTTGACACCCCAATTTAACAGACACCCTCAAATTTATTTTGTAAAAAAAAACTTTTTTAATTTTAATTTTTATGTTTTTGATTATGATTTTTCATTCGGCATTTGAATTTTCAATAAACTGTTTCTTTTGTATTTTTGAGTCTTATTAATCTTTAAATTATTCAAAATAATTTCTACACAAAACATATCGCTCATTTACTTGTATAGTGTCATAACTCAAAATATGTCGTTTTTGGGTAAACCATACAGAATTATTTGTTATATCCTGCTTTATATTGTGTCAAAAATTCGTATTAATATCTTCTAAACTCACAGTTTGAGAAGAGAACACGCCATTATAACATTTTCTATGTACGGGCCTTTTGCAATGTAAAACAAGTTTCAGTTCTGTAAAATCAAACATTTTGCGTTATGACACTATACAAGCAAATGAGCGATATATCATTATCTCGAAAATCTGCTGCAATAGAGCAATTTCAAGGTCAAATTCGGAATCAGCGCACTAAAAGCCTCTTGATTATATTTTTTTACCTTCAATCTATCAGACTAAAGATTATCATATTCTGAATTGAATTGTCTTTAAGAATAATTTTAAAAATATGAATCTTTTTAAATGAACTTTTGCAGAAAAAGATTAATAAACTCCAAAGTTTCAAAAAAATTAAATTTGTTGAAAAAATTCGTTAACTGGACTTCAAGAAGGCCTATGTGCAGTTTTAAAGAATCTTTAAAGGCTTCGTGTGCGTGTATATATGCAGTATAGGGTTACAATGGCATAATTAAATAAATATGTAAACATATTGCACATAGGTCTTTTTGAAGGTCGGCCAAGGATTTATTAAATGTATAGATTAATTTAAGATATTAAATGTCCCATTCTTCTAAAACAGTTCAAAAATCGAAAATCGGTCGAAAAGTTTTTTTTTTTGGGTATAGTAAAAAAAGTCCCAACAATTTTTTTTTGACAACTTTAAGATTTAAAGATGTCTGGCAAGTTTAATGGACAATTTTGTGATCTGCTCGTCAAAACCTACAAACTATACTAGGCCATTTAAAGAGTACATGCATTTTTTTCTGTCGCGCAGTGTTATCAGAAACAACAAAAAAAAACCTCATTCGAATTATTTCAAAAAATTAACCACATTAAAATTTGCGATTGATCCAGAAGGCAGGGCGGCTATTAGACTTTCTGGATAACTTTGTAATGTCGGCGCTAAACTTTGACTGTTATTTGGATTCATTTGTTCACTATTTTTTAATGCTCTCAGATGTAGCGCTGGCATTTGCTTTATTTTCTCTTCTTCCCATTCCTTGTGATGGAAATGATTAAGATGTTTGTACTTGTTTGCACTGGATATAAATGTTTCTGGACAAAAATGACAAGTATACAGAGGTTCTCCAGTGTGAGTACTTAAATGCTCTCTTAGATGTTTAGGACGTTTGAATTTCTTGTCGCACATATGACAAGCATGCTTATATTCTGCCAGATGAGTATCTCTTACATGATGACGATGGGCCATAACATTCGGCGATACTTTCGAACAATACGGACATATTTGAGGTTGTGCAAATTCAGCTGTATGATTCAGTTTTTTATGTTTATTCAACTTATATTTGTTACTTAGCAGAGCACCGCATATATCGCATGCCATTTTAGTATTTACAGCTCCATTATGTTCTTTCATATGGTCTGCGAATGTAATTTTATTATGCAGTAATTTGCCACAAATATCACAAATTTTGCAATATTTCTTTAAGTGAGCCAATGTAATATGTCGCTTGCGAAATTCTTCTGTGGGAAATCTTTTTTCACATTGATCGCAAGGGAATTTTTTCTCTTCTTCAGGTATGTGTATTAATAGATGGCGTTCATAGACGTTTTTCTTAATAAATGATTTATTGCATTTGTCACATGTATAATTACGCTTATCTGAATTGGAAGGTTCCTGGTGAAGGTCAAGATGATTTTGCAAACTGGCACGCGACGCTAAAACTTTATGACAATGCTGACATTTAAAGATATTGGGATCATTGTGGCTATGAATATGATCAACTAGCAGTCTTTGTTGATAATATTTTCTATTGCAACACATGGCATAGCCTATGATTTTATGATCTTTGCGGTAGTGATTTTTAAGATTTTGAAAAGTGGTTTGTTTATCAGTGCAAAGCTGACAAGCAAACTCAAATTTATTTTCCGTTAAAAATTCATCATATTCCTTAATAGTTTCTTCACTTTCGAAAGTTTTTGGCTTTCTACCTCCAGTAGATTCCTTTCTCTTACGTATTCTTTTTCTTTTTTCCGTTTTCGGTGTCGTCTTTGATTTTGTTGGTTTGATTTTAACATCTTCCTCATCAGTAGCAATGCCATTCTTATCTTCATCTTCGTCACAGCTATTATCATAGTTATCCGGTTCCCAAACATCGTCTAGCGAATCAATGCTTGGTTCGATATCATCTAGTTCTTCTTTAAGTGCATCCGCATTGTCAACTAAATCCAAATCGTTTTCACTTTTTACATTTACGAGAAGTTCTTCATTTTTATTAACTGCTGTTTCCGGCACCGTCTTTTTCTTACTTCTTCTTCTTCGCTTTAATACAGGAACTGTGTCTTCGTCTGCTTCCTTGGGTATTTTAGTTATTTTCTTTTTCTTAATTTTTAGTCGCTTTGCTAGTGGAATTAAGTCTTCGTCAGGAGTAGATTCATTATCAATTACATTGCATTCCTCTTTAACTACTGCCAGCATATCACTGAGGTTTACTTCTTCTCCCTCATCTACATCTATTTTTACAATTGGCATTACCAACTCGCAATGTTGATGTTCTTTTTCCACTCTTAAATAAAAACTGTGAAATGTAGATATTTCCTGCCAACATTGTTGACAAATCCACTGCACGAAATCACTGGTACTCCTTAAATACCACCAGGATAAATGTTTTTCCACAATGCATTGAATATTACCATCTTTCCATTCATTTGAGTCGGTGGTAATACGGGAAAATGTGTCTACATTGGCATCCAAACAAACAACACAACTTTCCATTTTTTTTTTAGCCCAAATTAAAATTTTCCGATTTTTTTAATTATAATTTATTTCTAGATTTGTGTCGTTCATAAATAAACTAGTTCAATTGCGCTATTCATTTAGCAGAACTATGAACAGAACAATCACGGTATGGCAAAGTATTTCACAATGCAGCAGCAAGCAGCTGACACCAAATTTCTCATGTTTTTTTTATGGCGGTTTGCTGATCAGCATCAATGCTGCTATCTCCCCGGCTACACGTAACATAATTATGTAGACATAAAACAAGAAATACACACAAAACTACAATCAAAAATTTGTTGTTTTTTAGGTGTTTGTTGTTTTATATCACATAACTACACGCAAAAAAATCCGTGTCGGAGTAAGCAAAAGTGTCTACTGTCAATTTGTGTATTCCGTTTCCTTTACCCCAGGTCTCAACCTGATTTGTTTTCGGTGGCAATAACGAATAACGTCGGCAGAATAAACAAAATAAAACACTTTTCGTCTATTTTGATGAATTCGATTGTGATGTTTAATTGCCAGCAATAGTTGCTCAGACAAAATGCCAAGCAATTATTGCTATATATATTGTCGTTATATCAACTTGACGTTATTGCTAAGTATTTTTATTTGTTGTGGACGAAGTGATACCGGTAACGGACATTTTTAACTAGTTTAATTGTTGGCTTTCCCCACACAATTTAAACGTCAAAATTAAACGGCGTTTTATTTTGACAGATAAAAATAGAATGGGGAAAACCAATAATGAAAACTGTGTTCGCATTCATTTTTAACTAGTTTAATTATTCACACCTGAGGTGAAATCTCGTTCGAACAAGATTTCGATTATATGGTTGTGTATAAAATGATGCAGACCATATGATCGAAATCTCGTTCGAACCTTGTTTTGTTTTGACAGATATCGTGTTTAAAATTGTATGGGGAAAACACATAATTAAACTAGTTTAAATGAATGCGAATATGGTATAAACAAATTAAAATGAATGCGAATATGGTACAAGTGTCGTACTCCCAACGGATTTCCAAACAGATTCGATGTTTCTTATAGTGCGTTTACACTGGTCCTCTAAGCTAGCTTAAAGTAGATTGTGGCTCCAATCCAGTTTCAATCTATTAGATTGCCCATACAAATTTATTTTTTTCAATCTAGTAGTTTAGACTCTAATCGGCAAACGCAATCTGGTAAAGTTAGATACAACTCTGTATTTCTATTATTTGCATTTTCCAACACTGAAAAACACCGACACAAAGCCTGCCGTTTTGATGACGCCGACAAGTATGTGTATGCCGCCGTCATTGTTATTTGTAAACGCCGTCACTGTCCTTGTTAATCATACGACGACTAATTACCGTCGCTGTGTTTTGACGCAGTCACACACACTTATTACCAACTTGTTGTTTTAAATGCCAATCCTAATCTTCTCAAATGTAAAAAATGCCAATGTAAACGGTACAGATTGCGAAGTAGATTAAAATCGCAATTTACTAGATTAGAAATCCAATGTAAACGCGCTATTATAGTCCGTTTTCTGGTCCGCATACGAACTCGGAAGACCTTTTTGTTTGTTGGAAATTGTAGTACAAAACAAAATTAATAAATACATAAAAAATGGTGGTAAATTAAAAAAAAAAAATATATAAAAATGGATTTTACGAAATTTAAATTCATAAGTGTCACGTCTGTCAAGTCTGTGCCGATGTTTTCCCCCTTTTTTTTATCCAAACCTAAAAAAATACCATGACTGTGGCAACTCTATTCTTGTTTCTGTTTATAACTTTTTTCTAAAAAATTCATTTGTTTATTAAATTTATAGAAAAAATGGAGCACTGTATAGTTTGTTTACAGTCCAACGAAGATATGTTTTCACGTATTACCTCACAATCAAGTAAATGGAAAGAATCCAACATACAACGTATCATTGAGAAACATTTGTGGTGGTGGTACTTAAAGAAACCCTCTACTAAAGATGAATTACAATGGATTTGCCAAAAATGCTGGCTGGAATTATCATCATTTCACAATTTTTATTTAACTGTTCAAAAGGCCCACAATCAATTCCAAACAGTGTCAACAATCTATAAATTATTTGAAAACACTGATCCTGCAGAAGAGCGAGAAATCGAGGTCAAGCAAGAACCTGATCCACTTCATAATGAAGAAACTTCTTCATTGGAAACCTGTAAGGATATTCAAATTGAAGAACACAATATAACGGATATCAAAAAAGAAATTTATATTGATGAAATCGATAATAATGTTACTACTGATAGTGATGATAATGGAGACAAAATGTTAATTCCCGAAATTAGCTATGATCCCATTATAAAACGTAAACGGAAACCTAAAATTTCAAAAAGTAACCCTAATCGCAAAAAACCTAAAAAATCTATTGTTAAAAAAGCTGAGACTTCAGCTATTGTCCGTCGAAGTGTTGGTACTAATAAACAGGAACTCAATGCTGAAGCTTTCGAAAAACTTTTAAAAGACACTGAGTATAATCTTCATTGCAATATTTGTCAAGTGCCACTTGTAGATTTTCGTACTCTTAAAATCCACTTTACTAAAGAACATAACGTTCGTCCATATGCCATGTGTTGTAATAAAAAGTTTTTCAGACGATTTTTACTCATAGACCATTTAAATGTGCATAACAATGCGGAGTTTTTTAAATGTCATATTTGCAACAAAACATATGCAGTGCGTCGTTGTTTAGAAACTCACCTGAAAATTCACGAGGGACGAGAACGTAAATTTAGTTGCGAAGAATGCGATAAATCCTTTTTTACTAAAAAAATTCTTGAGGAACACAAGTTATTGCATATACCTGGAATTGAAAAAAATTTCCCATGTAGCCAATGTGACAAAAAATTTGCATCCGAGTATCTGTGTCGAACACATACATATACCCACAAAAAAGCAAATAAAAAAATTTGTGATATATGTGGAAAGTCATTTACCCAAAGCCATTCATTTCAACGCCATATGAATGAACATGCAGGCATAGATCCAACTCCAGAAACATGCAGCATATGTGGTGTAAAACTTACAAATAAATATGGCTTAAAATATCACATGCGTATGCGACATTCTGAAGAAAATTTAGAAAAAAAATGTCCCCAATGTCCGAAAATTGCACCGAATGCAAGTGCTCTTCGTAATCACATTAAATACGCACATACATTGGAACGGAAGCACGTTTGTCCTTTGTGTGATAAATCATTCAAACGTCCCTTGGATTTAAAAGAACATTTAAGTACTCATACCGGTGAAGCATTATATACTTGTGCTCACTGCCCAAAAACTTTTATGTCGAATGCAAACATGCACAAACATAGAAAAAATGCCCATCGTTTGGAGTGGGAAGAGGCCAGATTACAGAAATTTGACCGAACACGCAGAAAAGAATTAACAACAAGTGTCATGTTAGATTCTATTAGCAATAGTGAGACACCAGTCCAGACAAACATAAGTAATTTAACAATGGTTCAATCTAGTACATTTGTAAATACAAATTAATGATTTAAAATAAAACATTAAAAAAAAACTATCCTTTACTAACAATGCCCATTTTTTTACTAACTGATGGTATCTTTTTGAGGAAATGAATGAAGATTTTACTTGTAGTTCGAAGATTCAATTTGTAATTTGAAAATTTCTAATCGTTTTTCGAAAAAGATCATTTGTAATTCGTAAAAGACCAATTGGGCAAATTGTAATTTAAAATATATAAATTGTAATTCGAAAAAAATCAATTGCAATTCGAAATTAATAACAATTTTTTTTTTTTTAATTTCAATTAAAGTTTCTCGAATTACAATTCTTCTTTTTCGAATTACGTACATACTCCCGTTGAGCTACAGCTAAAATACAGCCTTGGCCTTCCTTTTCGATTTGAAATGGATCTTTTGGAATATTCAAAATACAAATTAGAATCTTTGAATTACAAATGGAATATTCTACTTAGAGTTGTCAACTATTCGGCATATTTTTTTTATTTGAAAACCGGTTCGAATAACCGGTTTTTTCGTTTTTAAAAATATTTAAAAATAAAAAAAGGTTTTATTTGTTTTTAACAAAAAAAATTCAAAAAATTTATTAGATCAAAGCTTTAATTAGCAAAATACAATCGCAAAAGCGTTGAGAAAGCGTTGTGGACGGTTGTTAGAGCGTCTTGTATACCAACTTCAAAGCGCCTTCAGAAGATAGGTTTAAAGCGTTTAAAAAGCGATGTAAAAAAGTGCTTTGATAACGTTTTTTCAAAGTCATCAAAGCGCTTTAAAAACCCAAAGTAAAGAATTTCTGTTTTAGTTCGGTTATAATAATTTTTTTGATACAAAATGAAATATAAAAAAAAAAAAATTGTTTGTACTGCAAAAAATTTTCAAAACTTGGAAAATTAAAAAAAAAAAAAATCTAAAAATATTTTTTATAATTTTTTTACTTTAAAAAAATTGTCAAAAAACTGCTATTCAAAAATAGTTTCGGAACTACAACATTTTTCAAAAAAAAAATCTAAAGAACTCGTAAAACGCTTTTCGAATACGCTCGCAAAGCGTTGTATTTTACAAAATTTGTAACAAATGATGACAAAAAAATGAAGTATTATAAATTCGAAAATGTCGAATAATTCGATACAAAAAAAAAAACGGTTTTTCGAATAACCAGAAAAAACCCGGTTTTAAAAACCGGTTTGGAAAAACCGGAAAAAAACGATTTTTCGAATAATTCGGAAACCGGTTTTGACAACTCTAATTCTACTTACAAATGAAATCTTCGAATTACAAGTACATTCTCCGAATAACAATTGATCTTTTTCGAATTATTTCTGTAAATGGTGTTGAATTGTAGATTTGATTAGATTGAATATCAATTCAAACTCTGAAAAACAATATTTTTATAAAAAAAAAAATGTTGATAAAAAAAAATTTTGGGAAAAAAAATTTTTTTGATAAAAAAAATGTTAATGAAAAAAAAATATGAAAAAAAATGTACAAAACAAAATAGTTTTTGATGAAAAAAAAAATATTGATAAAAAAAAGTGACGAAAAAAAAGTTTAATAAAGAAATTTTATGCAACAAAAATTGATGAAAAAAAAAAATTATGAAAAAAAAATAATGAAAAATAATTATGTTACGTTTTATTCACCATCTGGTGAAAAACGCTTTTATTCACCAGCAGGTGAGGTATTATCCAAGTTACAAATCGAAGTTTCAAGCCTTTTTTGGTTTCAAGAAAATGAAAACAGTAATTCTTTTTTCCATTTTTATTACTCGCAAGCTTATAAAGTCAAACTAAGGTGGCGTCCTGCATCATTTTTAATTAGACACCAGCCTAAAAACATGATCATGTTAAAAGATTAGGTGTAATTCGTTAAATATTAATTGAATTTCGAAAAACAATTCGAAAATGATCAATTGTAATTAATTTCGAATTACAATTGATCATTGTCTAATTACAACTGACCTTTTATGAACTTTCTGCTTGTAATTATACATCAGAATTGTACCTAATGAACCTGTAAACCTTTCATCCTGAATCAAGCTACAATCATAATTTATATCCAGATTTTTTTGTTTAAATAAAAACATTAAAAATGAACATAGCAAACAAGACGGCAAAATAATTAACTCAATATGTCGAATCTTTAAATACGCAAAATTATGATTTTTGCAGTTTGTACGCTTACAAACAACATTTAGTTTTTATTTTTGTATATAAATTTTATTATTGTACAAAGCAATTTTTTAATAAACTTTTGCTTATTGCCACCTAAAAACATCCATTTTACCCGCAGGGTAATAATAAAATGCTGGAAATCGTAGGTGTAAATAATCTTACTTTTTCCATTAGGTTTCACCCTGTGGTAGATCTTCACAAGCATCAGCGGCAGCGTCGAGGTTTTGTTTCATGTCAATTGAAAATTTTTTATTTTCTTTTTTTTCATCTTTAACGGCATGAACAACATTTAAGTGTTTTTTTAAACAACGACGTGATGAATATGATTTATTACAAATTTGACAATGGAAATAATTTGAATTTCTGTGCACATTTAGATGATCCATTAGATGAGACCGACTGGTAAACTTTTTACCACAACATATGCTAATGGCATGAGTGTTATGTTCCTTAATAAAGTGAATGTTAAGATCACGAAAATTTGCTTGAGGCTCTTTGCAAATACTGCACTCAAGTTTAAATTCAGTTTCTTTAAATAGTTCTTTGCAAGCTTCATCATGTTCCTTTAAAGCAAAAAGTGATTTAAATGATTGGTTGCAAATCGGACATTTGAGATTTTTGTGCACTTTGAAATGTCTTATTAGGTGACATCGTTTAGTAAACTGGTATCCACAACAAACGGCATAACCGTTAATTTCATGTTCCTTTCTAAAGTGACTTTTGAGAGTACGAAAATCAGTTTGAAGAACTTGGCATATGTCGCACCTCAGTTGATAATCGGCTTCTTTAAATATTTCTTCTTCACAAACTTCAGCTTGGGGTTTTGTTTTGGTAGCAACTTTTGTTGGGACCTTTTGTATGCCGGCAAGAGAAGTCTTTGATTTGTTTAAAACAGTAGAGGTTTTAGTTATTTTACTACCAGTGCTCATTTTTACACATCTAGGATCCCAATTTGTTTCAGGATCTGCATCATCAACTTCTCTGATAGTAAAATGATTAAAATTTGCATAGTCTTTAAAATCATTGTCAACTTCACTTAAAGGATCTTCAACTTTTATATCCATTATGAGTTCTTCTTCAGTTTGAAAATTACTACAAGAGGGTTCAAATGCAGAACTTTCCTGCTCGATTTTCACCTGTATCGGTGCAATATCAATAGTCTTTACTACCTCATTGTGAGCTTTTTCTACTCTTAGATAAAATGTGTGAAATGTGGATAGTTCCAGCCAGCATTGTCGACAAATCCATTGTAGTGCTGTGTCTTTAGAAGTAGATTTTTTCAAATGCCACCACCATAAATGTTGCTCAATGATACCTTGTATGTTGCATTCTAGCCATTCCCTCGATTGAAATATGATGCGTGATAAAATGTCCTGATTGGAGTTTAAGCAAACAATGCACTGCTCCATGTTTATAAATTCTTCCAACTTTAAAATATTAATTATTTTGTTTTTTTTTTACTAATTTCGGCAGAAAAATAGGTAAACAGAATTAAAAAAAATTAGAGTTGCCAAACACCCTGGATAAATCGAGTTCAGAATAAACAGACGCGGCACTTTTTAAAAGGCATTATCAAAGTTATAAAGTAATCCATCGACCGTTTTGTAGATCTGGCATCACCAAAGATAATTGGAAAATTCTGGCAATGCCAAACTAAAGTTCAAACGTAAAGCAAAGAGAGACAAAAAACAATCTGAATTCTCACTGTAAAAAGGTCTGAACAGAACAAGCCCGGCACGACTTTTTCCATACGATTTGACAGTTAAAAACCGTGACCGGCACGACAAAAAATTAAAACTTATTTTATTTTATCTCCGGGTTCTCTCAATCACCCTCCCTCTCACAATCCAGGGTTGCCGCATTTACACAACAATTTTTTATTTTTTCATTCAATGGTGTAACCACAGACTAATACAGACTCGACATAAGTGACAGGTGTCAAAAAAGTAGTTCTGAACCATATGGTTAAAGTTTTCAAATTATTCTACGAATTAGGTTAGAAAGAGAAAACTGATAAAACGCGCCATAAGAAAAATGGATGCCAGATCGGTTTTTGTTGTCTCACTCACTCCTAAGTTACACCACAGACCACACCACAGACTAAATACAGACTCGACAGTAGAGTTTTATAAGAAAAAATGGGGAAAAACTAAGCGATTTTAGGAGAAAACACAGCGGTTTTTAGTCCGTTTTACGCTAACATGGCAACACTTTCTACGACTTAGGAGTGAGTGAAACAACAAAAACCGATCTGGCATCCATTTTTCTTATGGCGCGTTATATCAGTTTTCTCTTTCTAACCTAATTCGTAGAATAATTTGAAAATATTAACCATATGGTTAAAGAATACTTTTTTGACACCTGTCACTTATGTCGAGTCTGTATTAGTCTGTGGGTGTAACCACAGACTAAATACAGACTCGACAGTAGAGTTTTATAAGAAAAAATGGGGGAAAATTAAGCGATTTTAGGGGAAAACTCAGCGGTTTTTAGTCCGGTTTACGCTAACATGACAACACTTTCTACGACTTAGGAGTGAGTGAAACAACAAAAACCGATCTGGCATCCATTTTTCTTATGGCGCGTTATATCAGTTTTCTCTTTCTAACCTAATTCGTAGAATAATTTGAAAATATTAACCATATGGTTAAATACTTTTTTGACACCTGTCACTTATGTCGAGTCTGTATTAGTCTGTGGTGTAACCATAGAAAAAAAATAGAAGTGTAACAGGGTCGTATTTCGCTTGAATAAGTATTAGTGACAGCACTTTATGTAACTTTTGACGTTTAATAAAAAACAATGCAACATAAAGGAGAACAACAACAAAAGAGAGAAAAAAAGTTTTTAAACTATCAATAGTGCGTATTATCTTTAAAAAAAACGTTGATTAATGCAAAATGAACAATTAATTTAATTAAATAAAAGACAAATACCATTTTTTAAAAACAAAAAATCTAATAATGTATACAGACTAGCGTGATTTTAAAATCACCATGTGATTTTCCTTTGAACAAAATCACATAGTGATTTACAAAATCATCTCAAATTGTACTAGCATAAAGAAAAATTGCAAAATCATCTCAACTTAAGGGTATATGACACTACATTTTTTTTGTATTAAATTGAAATTGACGGCATACTAATCACATTGGAGCACAGTATTACCGACCCCGGTAATGCTGTTCTCTAATGTGATTAGTATGCCGTCAATTTCAATTTAATACAAAAAAAATGTAGTGTCATATACCCTTTACCATGGTAAGTTCTTGTAGTGTGAACATGGCTTAATTTAATATAAAATACGTGTGAGATGAGGAAGAACAAGCATTTTGCCACCATATTGGAAAATACATCAAATACAACACTGCGTACCTTCTAATCTTTTCTACACTCATAGAAATATCTTAGTAGAAAAATTAGTAAACCCATTGTAGATCAAGTTTTACAGAATAATGCCGTATTCAACAAAAATTGATGTTGATATCGTTGAATAATCAGTAAAGTTGAATCAACTTTTTACAACGCTTATACAGAATTCAATAGATAAATCAAAATAGAGAAAACAACCCTGTTCGTTCATTTTTTTTTTTTTATTATTAACGAGTGACGAGTGAGTTGGTACACGCAAAAAAAAACTTGTCTCAGATTCTGAGACATTTTTCTTATAGAAAAAGTCTCAGATTCTGAGACATTTTTCTTATAGAAAAAGTCTCAGATTCTGAGACATTTTTCTTATAGAAAAAGTCTCAGATTCTGAGACATTTTTCTTATAGAAAAAGTCTCAGATTCTGAGACATTTTTCTTATAGAAAATGTCTCAGATTCTGAGACATTTTTCTTATAGAAAAAGTCTCAGATTCTGAGACATTTTTCTTATAGAAAAAGTCTCAGATTCTGAGACATTTTTCTTATAGAAAAAGTCTCAGATTCTGAGACATTTTTCTTATAGAAAAAGTCTCAGATTCTGAGACATTTTTCTTATAGAAAAAGTCTCAGATTCTGAGACATTTTTCTTATAGAAAAAGTCTCAGATTCTGAGACATTATAGAAAAAGTCTCAGATTCTGAGACATTTTTCTTATAGAAAAAGTCTCAGATTCTGAGACATTTTTCTTATAGAAAAAGTCTCAGATTCTGAGACATTTTTTTTATAGAAAAAGTCTCAGATTCTGAGACATTTTTCTTATAGAAAAAGTCTCAGATTCTGAGACATTTTTCTTATAGAAAAAGTCTCAGATTCTGAGACATTTTTCTTATAGAAAAAGTCTCAGATTCTGAGACATTTTTCTTATAGAAAAAGTCTCAGATTCTGAGACATTTTTCTTATAGAAAAAGTCTCAGATTCTGAGACATTTTTCTTATAGAAAAAGTCTCAGATTCTGAGACATTTTTCTTATAGAAAAAGTCTCAGATTCTGAGACATTTTTCTTATAGAAAAAGTCTCAGATTCTGAGACATTTTTCTTATAGAAAAAGTCTCAGATTCTGAGACATTTTTCTTATAGAAAAAGTCTCAGATTCTGAGACATTTTTCTTATAGAAAAAGTCTCAGATTCTGAGACATTTTTCTTATAGAAAAAGTCTCAGATTCTGAGACATTTTTCTTATAGAAAAAGTCTCAGATTCTGAGACATTTTTCTTATAGAAAAAGTCTCAGATTCTGAGACATTTTTCTTATAGAAAAAGTCTCAGATTCTGAGACATTTTTCTTATAGAAAAAGTCTCAGATTCTGAGACATTTTTCTTATAGAAAAAGTCTCAGATTCTGAGACATTTTTCTTATAGAAAAAGTCTCAGATTCTGAGACATTTTTCTTATAGAAAAAGTCTCAGATTCTGAGACATTTTTCTTATAGAAAAAGTCTCAGATTCTGAGACATTTTTCTTATAGAAAAAGTCTCAGATTCTGAGACATTTTTCTTATAGAAAAAGTCTCAGATTCTGAGACATTTTTCTTATAGAAAAAGTCTCAGATTCTGAGACATTTTTCTTATAGAAAAAGTCTCAGATTCTGAGACATTTTTCTTATAGAAAAAGTCTCAGATTCTGAGACATTTTTCTTATAGAAAAAGTCTCAGATTCTGAGACATTTTTCTTATAGAAAAAGTCTCAGATTCTGAGACATTTTTCTTATAGAAAAAGTCTCAGATTCTGAGACATTTTTCTTATAGAAAAAGTCTCAGATTCTGAGACATTTTTCTTATAGAAAAAGTCTCAGATTTTGAGACATTTTTCTATAGAAAAAGTCTCAGATTCTGAGACATTTTTCTTATAGAAAATGTCAGATTCTGAGACATTTTTCTTATAGAAAAATTCTCAGAGATTATTCTTATGAAATCTCGTAAGATATATCTATGAAATCTAATGACTTCAAATTTTAAAACTTCTTTAAAGTTTGTTTCTAAAGAATAAAAAAAAACTCAGTTTAATAGTTTATTAAAAAACGAATGGGTATTTTTATTGCAATATTTGGGATTTTTTCTATATAACTATAAATACATATATTTAGAATCTAATGTTTTTTTTTTCTATTTAAAAAAAATTTTTCCTATAGAAAAAGGCTTGGATTCAGAGACATTTTTCCTCTCGAAAAAGTATTAGATTCAGAGTCATTTTTCCTATAGAAAAGTCTCAGATTCTGAGACATTTTTCCCATAGTGACATAGTAATCCATCGACCGTTTTGTAGATCTGGCATCACCAAAGATAATTGGAAAATTCTGGCAATGCCAAACAAAAGTTCAAACGCAAAGCAAAGAGAGACAAAAAACAATCTGCATTCTCACTGTAAAACTGGTATCTTCCATCTCGCTCGAATTTCCGTTTGTGATAAAATTTTGTAAACAATACCATATGGTTTTTGTTTACTACTTTTTCAAACGCCATTTGTTGGACTACTATGTCACTATGATTTTTCCTATAGAAAGGCTCAGATTCTGAGGCATTTTTCTTATAGACAAAATCGCAGATTCTGAGACATTTCCCCTATAGAAAAAGTCTCAGATTCTGAGACATTTGTACTATAGAAAAAGTCTCAGAGATATTTCTCCTATAGTAAAGGTCTCCCATTCTGAGACATTTTTCCTAAAAGTCTCAGACTTTGAAACATTTTTTTATAGAAAAAGTCTCAGATTCAACGACATTTTCTTATGGAAAAGTCTCAGATTCTGAGACATTTTTCTTACAGAAAAAGTATCAGATTCTGAGAAATTTTTCCTATAGAAAAAGTATCAGATTCCAAGACATTTTTCCTATAGAAAAATTATTAAATTCTAAGACATATTTCCTACAAAAAAGGTCTTAGATTCTGAGATATTTTTCTTACAGAAAAAGTCTCAGACTCAGAAACATTTTTCCTATTGAAAGTCTCAGATTCTGAGACATTTTTCCTATAGAAAGTCTCAGATTTTGAGGCATTTTTCTTATAGACGAAATCGCAGATTCTGAGACATTTGTACTATAGAAAAAGTCTCAGCTTCTGAGACATTTGTACTATAGAAAAAGTATTAGATTCTGAGACATTTTTGTTATGGAAAAAGTCTCAGAGATATTTCTCCTATGGGAAAGGTCTCAGATTCTGAGACTTTCAATAGGAAAAATGTTTCTGAGTCTGAGACTTTTTCTGTAAGAAAAATATCTCAGAATCTAAGACCTTTTTTGTAGGAAATATGTCTTAGAATTTAATAATTTTTCTATAGGAAAAATGTCTTGGAATCTGATACTTTTTCTATAGGAAAAATTTCTCAGAATCTGATACTTTTTCTGTAAGAAAAATGTCTCAGAATCTGAGACTTTTCCATAAGAAAATGTCGTTGAATCTGAGACTTTTTCTATAAAAAAATGTTTCAAAGTCTGAGACTTTTAGGAAAAATGTCTCAGAATGGGAGACCTTTACTATAGGAGAAATATCTCTGAGACTTTTTCTATAGTACAAATGTCTCAGAATCTGAGACTTTTTCTATAGGGGAAATGTCTCAGAATCTGCGATTTTGTCTATAAGAAAAATGCCTCAGAATCTGAGCCTTTCTATAGGAAAAATGTCTCAGAATCTGAGACTTTTCTATAGGAAAAATGACTCTGAATCTAATACTTTTTCGATAGGAAAAATGTCTCTGAATCCAAGCCTTTTTCTATAGGAAAAATTTTTTTTAAATAGAAAAAAAAAACATTTTTCCTCAGAAAAAGTCTTCCTATAGAATTTTTTATACAAAAAATATTTCAGAATCTGAGACTTTCTACATGAAAATTGAAAAAGACAATAATTTCTATTTCTCAGACGCTGAGACATTTTTTCAAGTCTCAGATTCTAAGAATTTTTCTTATGGAAGGTCTCAGATTCTGAGACATTTTTCAAATAGAAAAAATTTCAGACTCTGAGGCATTTTTCTTATAGAAAAAATCGCTGATTCCGAGACATTTTTCTTATACAAAAAGTATCAGATTCTTAGACATTTTTCTTATAGAAAAAATCTCAGTTTCTGAGACATTTTTCGTATACAAAAAGTCTCAGATTCTGAGACGTTTGTCCTTTTAAAAGGTCTCAGATTCGGAGACATTTTTCTAATAGAAAAAGTCTCAGATTCTGCGACATTTTTCCTATAGAAAAAGTCTCAGATTCTGAGACATTATTTCTATAGAAAAAGTCTCAGATTCTGAGACATTTTTCCTATAGAAAAAGTCTTAGATTTTTTCCATAGGAAAAATGTCTCAGAATCTGGGACATTCTATAGGAAAATGTCTCAGATTCAGATAAATTTTTTCAATAGAAAAAGTCTTGGACTCTCAGACAGTTTTCCTATAGAAAAAGTCTCAGCGTCTGTGGCATTTTTTCAATAGAGTCTCGGCTTTTTCATTTTTTTTGTGTAGAAAGTCTCAGATTCTGAGACATTTTACGTCTAAAAAATTCCTATATTCAGATATTTTTCTAAAGAAACTTTTGTAGACTTTCCGAAAAGCGGATATAACCGCACAATTTTGCGAAACTGATGCGACATCAGGAATCTCGTTTCCTTGCTCTTTCCGAGAATTATTGGCAGTACGGAAAGACAGAACTCAACAGAAAAATAGGCCACTGAAATATACAAAAAAAAACACAACGCCAAAGATTAGAATCTTAACACAAAGCAAATTAAAAGCAATAACTACCTTTAATTATGTTACTATTCCTTGTCCAATGTTCATTGCACATATGTATTTTCATCCCCTCTTTTTAATCGCAATCTGGAAAAAAATAATGGTACTTTATACGTTTTTGAGCTTTAAAAACACCATTTTTTAATTTCAAATCAAATATATTTTAGACTTTAATATACTTACCAAGTATCTTGTGCAAAAAAACAAAAATCATCCCAAAATTCGATATTTTATTATAAAAAATAAATAAACAACTTTTTTGTTTATATTTTGACTACAAATGTAATAGTTTTTTATTTCACCACACTTTCCCAAGTGTGTTGAAATACACAGGACCTGTACGTGTGAATTAATTTATTGAGGTTATGTAGAGTCGGAGGTCTTGTTAGTCTTTGTTGTTAACAGTTTGATGAAATATTATTTACAGGGTAGCTGATATGTTGCTATAATTAACTGAATTACCAGTTGTTTTAAACAATACCAGTTATTTTAAAATTATTTCAAATCAACTGGCTTTTTTTGTAACTATCTAACTGGGGAATTTTTTCGGTGTATATAAGGTGATCAATTTGTAAGTGTCTGTGGGGCACTGTTGCCAATTTGGTGTTTTTCCCGCTAAAACTAGCGTTTTTATTTTGCGTCTAGCGGGAAAAAAAGTGATTTAGCGGGCAGCGGGAAATCTAACACAACTTAACAATGAAAAAAAACTTCAAATTTTTAACTTTTAATTTTTTGTTTTTATTAAAGAGCAGTTTAGATGAGCGGACTTGTAGAGCGACCTGTCAAAAACTAACAGAATTAACAAATGACCAGTGTATGCGAATAAGGACGAATATACCGTTTGTATAATTTTACAAATGACTTTTAAAACGCAGGATACGGTTAAAAACTAATATTTTTGAGAATTTTTTTGCATTAATGGATTAATGCATTATGCAAAACTGTTTAAAATATTAGTTTTTAATCGTTTTAGTTTTTAATCGTTGAACCGCTAAAAAAAACGTGTGCCTTTATTTTTTTTTTGCTCTACAAAATAAAACCGATTCCATAAAGATCCGCGGGTGACACTAAGGAGTCTTCCCTTGGCCAAACATGCACGCTCAGCTTTTCGTCATATTGAGTAAAGTAGCAAAATTTAAGGACATTTTTGTTAATTAGTCGAAAAATATTTACTTTTTTGGCACTAACAATAAGAGTAGGCATTTTAAATACCTTTGAGTTTAGGCCGCTAAAAAAATACATATCCAAATTTCATGAAGATTGGAGGGTGAACCAGGGAGACCTCCCTTGTAAGTCTAATTTAACTTGTTCGCTTGTTTTTCCTACATATTTAATTTTAATATTCGGCTTTGGTTTCGGCTGAATGGTAACAATTTTGCCGAATATTTGGCTATGACCAAAACAGGTTATTCGATTCTATAATTTTTAAACTTGCTATTAGGGATGGGCGCGTGAGTGAATTATAAATCGCGCACGGTCACGAAATCGCGCACGGTCACGAAATGTTGCATACACACACTCACGCACGAAATTTTTTTTACTCACGTTCACGCACGCTCACGTGAGTAACTAAAATTTTTCTCACGCTCACGAAGACTCACGAAATTTAAATTAACATATTTTTATTTTTCTGCTTTCGATTTCTTGCACAAAAAGCATTCAATTTCCTTAAAACAATTATAAAAATTAATTTAAATCACAATTTTGTATTAATTACCCTTTAAATTCAATATAATGAAGATTTTTTACTTGTTTTCTGTTTCAAGCAGCACAAAACAATCACGCAAAGTCACGAAACAAAAGTTACTCACGCACGCTCAAGTAAGAAAATATTCTTGCTATAATAATGAAAAAATTTTCACTCACGATCACGATCACGCGTGAATCACGAGTGTGACACGTGAATGCGTGTCACGCTCACATCTCTACTTACTTTGTTAAGTTGCGTTTAGACGGGAGAGAAAACCTCCAGATTTAAAGTAAAACACAACTCTGTGGTAATATACTTTTGACTTTAAATACTCGTTTTTTTTCTTTAATACTCGTTTTTTTTCTTTAATACTCGTTTTTGCTTACCATTTTCATTATATTATTATTTGTTTTCGCACATTTAGTCAATAATTTGTGGATTGAAAACCGAATAAAAGTAAGTAAAAAATATATATATAAAAAATATATTATATATAATAAAATTTTATGTGACATGTCAATTTTAAATTTTACCACAGAGTTGTTTTTTACTTTAAATCTACACGCAAAAAAAAAATCTGTGTAAGATTGAGCAATCCTACTTGGTAAAACTTTTTTCATACCAAAAAAATTTTTTTACCAAATTTTTGCTAATATTATGCTTGTCGATGTTAAAGTAACATAATTCATTTTTTATGTAAAATAACCAAGTAGCTTGCTCAATAACGCAAATTGCCTGCACAAAAATTTATCGAAAGAAAACAACAAAAAAACAAAACAAATACAGACCGCCATTTTCATTTTGTATTTTTGTGTGCGTGCGTTGTTTGTTTATTTTTTGTGTTATAAAAACGTAAAAAGGAAATTGATATATAAAATAAAAATAAATTAATACATAAATAAAAATAAATAATTAGTTTTCTAAAAGATAAATAAATGTAAGATAAAAGAATGTTAAAGTTAATTTTGCTTTCATCACTTAAAACACCATTCAATAAGAAAAACCAATGGAGTCCCAGACGTATGTTTCGATGAATAACAAATGGAATGATAAAGTGAGTATACCCGCATTCCGAAGACACCAATAAGGTTTAATAGATTTTTAGTTAAAAATTAGTGTTTGGTAATAATTTTATATTTTTACAGGGTACTGCTAAATAAATTTTTGAAGCTATGGAGAATCCTTCACTACAATAAAGAGCGTGGACACCAATCCTGCCTTTAGTTATAAAATTAAAACCTAAAAACCCAAAGCCAAGGGAGTCCATACCTGTTTTGATGAGTTACAAATGGAATGACAAAGTAAGTGTTCCTCCTTACCAAGAGACCAATGGGGTTAACCAATTTTTTAAATTAAAAATTTATGTTTTGTAATAATTTTCTATTTTTACAGGATGCTTTTAAAAAAATTCGTGAAGCTATAGCGGATCCTTTACTACAAGAAGAAGCGTAGGCAGCAGTCACTCGAGAAAATTGTACAAAAAGGGTCAGTTGGTCGGTGGTAAATTAAATCCTACACAACATTTATTATATTAATATGGATTTATTTTGTGAAAATTTTAAATTCAACAAATATACAAATTTTTACAAAAATTTATTGAAAATTTATTTTAGCATAAATGTGGTAATTTTTAGCATTATTTTTAGTCAGCTTTTCAAATAATTTTGGTATATTTCACCATATTTCTTTTGGTATATTTTACCAAGTTTTTGCTTAAATAGCATTAGCATTTTCTTCAAAATTTTTTACATAAGTGTTTTGGCTAAATTACGAAAACTACTTCGTCGGTTGTAGTTTTAGCATATTTTTGGTAAAATTATGCCAGATTTTTGCTCACTCCGACACAAGTTTTTTTTTGCGTGTAGGGGAATGCTCTCTCGTCTAATCACGCCTTAAAAAAAAAAACTCTCGTTTTATAATATTTAAAGTGTTTTAATAGCTAATACATACATTATTTAAAAAAAAATTTTTATATTTTTTCAAAAAACCGTTACATTTCAAATTTCATGATATTTAGCTATTAAATAGCTAAATTTATTTTCTGTTTTTGAATTTGGTGTTTTCTGGAGATTTTTTTTCCTGATTTAGCGGGTTTTTGTCAAAAGAAGTTGGCATCAGTGCTGTGGGGTAACATAATAAATGTATTTTATGTTACCAATGGTAGGGTGGGCTACTAGGGGGGACTAATTTCATCTTTTGTCCTCGTAAAATCTGTAAGTCCAATGTATTGTAGGTATATAGTCTGTCTGCATAAAAAGGAAAACTTTTAGCGTTTAAGGTGGGTAAGTTGCTCGGTTTTCACGTGAAAATCTGTCAAACTCCATATAAAAAAAACATAAATTTCACACTAGCTTTACAAAAGCGTAAAAATTTCGCTGAAGAGGTATTCTGTTCACTGGTGAAAAACCGGCAAAATAACCCGGTATATGTTTCATCAATACGCAACAACACTACACTCATAGAAATATCTTAGTAGAAAAATTAGTAAACCCATTGTAGATCAAGTTTTACAGAATATTGCCGTATTCAACAAAAATTAATGTTGATATCGTTGAATAATCAGTAAAGTTGAATCAACTCTTTCCATCGCTTATACAGAATTCAATAGATAAAACCAAAAAAGAAAAAACAACCCTGCTCGTTCATTTTTGTATTATCAAGTTGGTAGCAATGCATTGCAATGTGAAATTTGTTTGTCTCTTATAAAATTATTTTATGTGTTTGTTTCTTATAAAAATATTTAATATTATAAAAATAAATTAAAATAGGATCTGATGATCAGATTCTGATCTGTAAATATTTGGTAAGTAATAAAATACATTGGTTACTTTATGTATTCATACTATATTATATTTTTGTTTGTTTTTTTTTTAAGGCTTTTGATTTGGTGTCATTAGAAAAACCGGAGAATGGCTTACGAGTGCAAAACATAAATAAAAGAAGTGTGTGAAAATCTTGTGTTGAAATATTGCAGCTTAAAAAGCCGGTGATAATTCTAAAAAATATTGTGATTTTTACTTAATAAAAGAATATTAACAAATAACAACAAGCTTTTTTTTTTTATTAATAATATTTCTTATATCAACAAAAATATGAGTTGAGTTTACAAAAAATACGAGTTGATTTACAAAAAAACGAGTTGATCAACTTTTACAAAAACTGACAACAATTTTTATTGAAATCAACATAAATATTTGTAGGGTCAAAATCAACAATGATTTCTGTTGAATTTACAATGCTTTTCTTTGGGAATACAATGATTTTTGGTTGAGTGTATAAAGGTACCTACAAACGACGCAATATTATGTACACTCAACCAAAAATCATTGTATTCCCAAAGAAAATCGTTGTAAATTCAACAGAAATCATTGTTGATTTTGACCCTACAAGTATTTATGTTGATTTCAATAAAAATTGTTGTCAGTTTTTGTAAAAGTTGATCAACTCGTTTTTTTGTTAATCAACTCGTATTTTATGTAAATTCAACTCATATTTTTGTTAATATAAGAAATTTTATTATTAAAAAAAGCTTGTTGTTATTTGTAAATATTCTTTTATTAAGTATAAATCACAATATTTTTTTATTTCCGGCTTTTTAAGCAGCAATATTTGAAGATTTTCACACACACTTTGTTTATTTATGTTATATGCATCCATTAGCCATTCTTGAGTTATCTGATGATACCAAAACAAAATCCTAAAAAAAAAAACAAAAAACGTTTTAATATAGTATGAATACATAAAGTAATCAATGTATTTTATTACTTACCAAATATTTACAGATCAGATCCAATTTTTATTTATTTTTCTAATATTAAATAATTTTATAAGAAACAAACACATCAAATAATTTTATAAGAGACAAACACATTGCTACCAACTCACTCGTTCACTCGTTATAATAAAAAAAAAACGAACGAACAGGGTTGTTTTTTCTATTTTGATTTATCTATTGAATTCTGTAGAGGCCATTGTAACAGCTGAACCGACTATACTGATTATTCAACGACATCAACATTAATTTTTGTTGAATACGGCATTATTCTGTAAAACTTGATCTACAATGGGTTTACTAATTTTTCTACTAAGATATTTCTATGAGTGTACAATATTCAATTATATTGATGGTGTGTGGGTAAGATTGACCATTGTACAATCGTCAATATTACCCACACACCTTCAATATAATTGAATATTGTACATAATATTGCGTCGTCTGTAGGTACCTTAAGCAACATTTTTTTAAATTGTACAGACCATTTAAAAAGCGGTGAAATTTAACTTTCAGAAATAAAATGAAGTAATTATAAGTGTTTGGCACTGTAAACATTAATTATATCACATAAATAGACAAAAATTATCAACAAAATTTTAATTGAAGGTATTTTATGTATACTGATGCGCAAAACATAACCAAACATATGACTGTCAAATTTTCACTACAAATTAATTGATGTTTCGAAACATTTTTTTTCACCGGTGAACAACTTACTTAGCTTTAATGTTAAACTAGTGTATTTTCTGGGTGGTTTTGTTAGTGTTTGATTTAAAAGCTAAATGTTAGTTAAAGTTCAGGTTTATTTTGTGTGTGATTTATTTTGGTTTAGAAATTTTACTGTTCGGCCCTCTGACGGAAGTGACGGGTCATCCCCCCCTGACGTCGTTGAGCTAGACGGGCGTCCAAGTTCACTTTCGGTATGCTACGCCCAGGGTTTTGTAACAGAGTACATAAGTAGTATGTAAACAGGGTATTTTAAAGGTATTTTCCAATATGGCGCACAGTGGGCAAAATTTACTTTTTTTGTCCAATTTTGCCTACAGGTCGCAATTCTTAACCGATTTTAATATTTCTCCTTTTGAATTTTAGCTCATGAAATTTCTTATCGCTCTGTCGTGGTGTATTTTTGAATATTTATTTTATTTATTCAGTTTAGTAATACAAAGCCACACGCATCTGTGTCAGATTGAGCAAAATTTTTTTCATACCAAAAAATTTTTGCTAAGATTATGCTTGTCGATGTTAAAGTAACATAATTAGCTTTTTATGTAAAATAACCAAGTGGCTTACACAATAACGTAAATTACTTGCACAAAAAATTATCGAAAGAAAACAACAAAAAAAAAACAAATACAGACGGTCATTTTCATTTTGTATTTTTGTGTGCGTGCTTCGTTTATTTTTTGTGTTATAAAAACGTAAAAAGGAAATTCATAAATATAATTAAAATAAATTAATAAATAAAAATAAATAAATAGTTTTTTAAAAGATAAATAACGGTAAGATAAAAAAATGCTAAAGTTAATTTTGCTGTCATAACTTAAAACACCATTCATTTAGCAAAACCAATGAAGTCCCAGACGTTTGTTTCAATGATTACAAATGGAATGATAAAGTGAGTATACCCCTATTCCGAAGACACCAATAAGGTGAAATTATGCCAGATTTTTGCTCACCCCGACAAAGACTTTTTTTGCGTGTAGTTACTTTTGAGTATTGACTACTCGATAAAATGGCCAGTATTGAGTACTCGGTACTCAAATACTCAATACTTTTACAACACTATCTCTAACAAGTGTTTGGGCACCATTAAACCAATTTTAGCGGGAAAATAAACAAATTAAGAAGTGTTTTTTTTTGTAACTTAAGAAGTGTTTTTTTTTGTAACTAAAGAATTGTTAACCAATAAATGTATTCGCTTTTATAAATTGTAATGGACCAAAGAACAAATTACCTGTCGCTTATCCTATTGGATGCTTTGGACGATGAAAATGAGAGGTACAGTTGATAGAATTTATGAAACTTTAAAATTTTTGGAACAAGTGTTTAATTGAGTTGTAACTGAGATCGTGATTGAGAAGCACACGTTCGTTCCTGGTATTAATTTTGTTAAAACCAGACACGTGGGTCTGTTTGTCGGCCATTGGTATTAGTTATTTCTCACCCGCATTTGGATTGGTGGTGAATTCGATTATAACTGTAATACCAAATTCGCATTCATTTTTTTTTAAAACATGTTTAAGCACTTAAACATGTTTATGTTCCTTAAAGAGTTTAAATTTGAACATGTTTAAGTGGTTAAACGTGTTTAAAAAAGTGAATGCGAATTTGGTATAATATACAGTTTTCCATCGTGTTTGTTGCTGATACTCATGCACTCGTTTTGACGCCTCGTGGCGTCTATTACTAGAAATTGGTGGAGGACCACAAAAAACTCATCTTAGTATATATATTTATACTATTTGTGCCGTCTAATTTATGTTTAATACGGTGGAGTGCCATTAAAACTCATCGATTGAAGAATTAAAAGGATTTGCCCTGTTTCATAAAGGGTTGTTACCAGCCCTAGGAAGAGGGAATCTATGAAAGAAGAATAAGTAACCTGTGACTTGGTTACACATCTGCTAGCACTGGCATATAAACGAACGTTTTGCCATAATTAAAAGTCAAAAAAAAAAAAAAAAAAAAAGTGTTTAATTATGTTTTTTTTTTAATGCTAATTTTAGTGATATCTACTTTGTATTGGATCGTAATAGTAATGCCATTGATCCGTCGTATGTGCCGCAAGATAGAGGAATTGCTCCACTACACTTTGTGTGTGGCATGCAAAAGGAAGAGTTGGCCATTGATTTAATTAAACGTTTTTTACAAATGGGAGGTAGTTTATTTCTTTTAAATTCTAGTGGTATGTAAAAACTTTTATTTATTAAAAAAACACTTTCAGCTAATCCTAATTGTCGCAGTGACGATAATATGACTCCATTGCATGTAGCAGCTATGTATGGACGAGTGGAACTTGTGCGTATATTATTGGTTAGTAATCTTTAGAAATTTTTCTATAGGAAAAATGTCTTACAGAATCTGAGAATTTTCCTTATTAGGAAAAATGTCGTCAAAAGTACACGGCTAAAGTGTACTTTTTACGGGGCACAAATATTTTGGCAAAAAAAATATGTAATTTTTTTTTTTGGTGGACTTTAAAAAAAAAAAAACGTATCAGGGCGGTTTTTTTGACCTAGAGGGGCCCAGGGACCTAGCTCCCCTTTATTTTGTTTTTCTTTTTTAATTACCTTTAACTTAAGTACCCACACAAACCTGTAGGTGGGAGGGTCTGTTTTTTGGACCCAGGGGGGCCCCGGGGACCAGCCCACTTAAATTTTAATTTCGGTTTTTTTCTTTTTTAATTCCAGAGGGGGTCCAATTTTTTCCCCCCCCCAAAATATGTGTGCCCCGTAAAGTGCACTTTATCTCATAGCATGAGCATTTTTTTATCTTTTATACTTTAAGGAACATGGTGCTGAATTAGAAGTATATGATGATGAAAGTAAAACACCTTTAGTATATGCAATTGAAGAAGGCCTATTTGATGTGGTACAAACAATGAGAGCTCATATCTTTCTAAAGAAATGTGATAAACAAAACTTAGAAAAACAAAGAAATTCAACGTTTCTCACAGATTCAAAATTTGAATTTTCCT
Source organism: Pegoplata infirma (assembly GCA_963921195.1). Lineage (NCBI taxonomy): Eukaryota > Metazoa > Arthropoda > Insecta > Diptera > Anthomyiidae > Pegoplata > Pegoplata infirma. Next base: position 194,369 of record CAWUER010000769.1, on the reverse strand, counting down.
TATTAAAAAATACTCTAAATAGCAAAGCAACATCAACTCCAACAAAAAAGATTGATGTCAATCCGGTTTATGTACAGGAACAAACGGCATCTATTACACCAAGAATTGATATAATCAGCATTGCTGAAGAGTCATCCATAAAAGACGGTACAACAACAGCTGATGATGTACAGAAATCAGTGAAAAATAATAATCTTTTAAAAGTTACAAATCCTTTAGATGAATCTTTTGGTAATTGTAGTGGTGGTGGTTCAATAGACAATATCAAACTTACACCAAATCGTATTAATTATAATTATGATGTGACTTCGCCTTACTATATTAATATTACGCATAGGAGAAATAAACCCCAACCAAAATTTCCTGAAAAGAATGAACTCGATGATATTCTATCAATTTCTATGCAAAAAGCTAATTCAGCCTCGCCAGAAACTGGGATCGGTAGTCAGGAAACAGTTAATATTTTTTCTTTAACCCAAGAAAATCTTAAAGAATTAACACAACGTACAGCTTCTTGTGAAAGATCTCGTTTATCATTAATTGAGACCTGGCGTGAAAAAGTACAAAAGTCAAGGGCTCGCCAATCTATACTCAAACAATTTGATGATATTGCTGTAATGATAGATCAAGTAGTAGAAAATGATCATTTAAATTTTACCAATACAGAATTAAAAGAGAAATCCCCACTGAAACCACAAGAAAAGTCAGATATTGAGGTAGATAGTGGTGTATGGGCTTCAACATCATCATCATTTTTAGAAATAACAGATTATTATGAAGAAAAAAAATCTACTTTAAAACCTCAAATGTCGTTAAGTAAATTAATGCAAACTATGACTGAAGCTAAAGTACAAGATTTTGAACCTGAAAATTTGAACATTCTTAAACCTCCTTCCCCACAACAGTCAGCAGATTTGGAAAGTAATTATCTAACTGTACCAGAACTAATATTGGGATCACCGAAATATTATAATGATCAGAATGCAACTACTAATTTTATACGTTCACCCAAAAATAATGAATATTTTTTACAAATGGCCGAGGCTTATGTTCATACAGATGATGAAAATGGTTTGGTATTTTATGAAACAAAACTGTTATGTAATGTTGGTAATAAACAAGCCGAAAAAAGAAATGCAGGGTAAGTTTAAAAATTAACTTTTTTTGTTTTAGATTACATGTACTTGATAACAATTAACAAGGAAGGTATTTCTATGGTCAACCGGTGATATTTATGAAATTTGAATAAAGTTCTTTAGCACAAAAGTTCACGGGATACTTGTGTTGGAGGGTAAACATTTTAAAATTATGTTTGTAACTATAATTACATTCCACTTTTTTATCTACAAGATAATAATGTTTCTTGCTAATCGCTGGTTGTACATAATACCTTCCCTGTAAGTATGATTATTAGAACGATAGAGATTTTTCAACGATAGAAAAAATTAGAGAAGCTAAAAAGTTACATTTAGCAAATCAGTCGGTTATTTAATAATTACAATTTGATTTACAATATGATTTCAATTGAAATAACATATTTGTTGCTAACTATTTTATCTTTTTCAATAATATTACTCATTTACTTTCTATTGTTTAGTATATCGAAAACTCTAGCACGTGATTTAGATAGTACAGGGACTAGTCAATCTACAAATATAACATTGCCCTTAGATTATGAAACGGATACTTTGCGGGCTGAATTGACAACATTTGGTGAGCCTCCTGGTCCCATTACGAAGAGTACTAAAAAATTATACATTAAAAGGCTCATTCAATATAAACGCAAAACTGCAGTAATGCAAGAGTTACGGGAGAAACACAAAAAAAATGAAACAAGTAAGTTAATTGATTTGAAAACATGTTATAAGTATATAATTAGAAACCACAACCCAGCTGGCAACGTCCTCGAGCCATCCTCAGTGACGGAGCGCTGACATGTCAGAGTCACTGCTGACATCCACAAGACATCTCTATGTACTGGGTTGAGGACAGTTTCATACAAATTTTCAAAATGTCCTCACTCAAAGTCAGCAGTGGTCAGGTCTGACCTTCTGGGGACATGTCACCTAAGACTTCTTTGGGGAAATGTCTGACGTAGGTCATGCGAAAATACAAAAAAATTTCGTATATCCTTTAGTTTTTACTTTTATCCATTTTCCTTTATAAATTATCTTTAGAAAAAACTTTTCGCTTTTTTTAGTCCCAACTGGATTTGAACCTGGAACCTCCAGTTTATTAGTCCCACACCTTACTACTTGTTCCAAACTTTATTTTGAAAATTGTTTGTCTATTTATTACTTGTATTCTACTTGTTAGATTTTGATTTTATTTTAAATAAATCGATAATAGGCGTGTTTTTTCGAGTTTGTTATAAAATTTCCATACAAATTTAAGTAGATATACACTTGGTAAGTAGGGATATTTATATATTCTAAAAAGTTAAGTATTTATAAAAAGTGGTGCCAAATCTTGAAATTTTCGTTTTTGTCAATTACCAACACTGTTCTTTATGTCGAAAAGTCAAAAAATAAATAAATAAAATTCCAAAAATTAGTTTGATTCAGTGTTGGCTACCGTTACCCTTTCAATACCGTTATCGATTAAAAACCCTTTAATATTGACTACCGTTACCGTTACCAATATCGAAATAAAAAATTGTAAATACCGTTACCGATAAAATACCATTACCTTTATTCGGATTTTTACCGGTATAATATCGGTTTTGTTTCGGTTGTCTAAATAGTACTTATTTTTTTTTTTTGCATAAAATAAAGTAAAATATTTTTAATGTAGTACCTAAAATGAAAAACAAATTTTGGTTAATTGCAATTCGTGTTGTTTTTTTGGACAAAAACAATGAAGAAATCGGTTCAACCAATGATCACATTCGCAATTAACTAAGTTTCGACAAAGAATAAGTGGAAATCGGTACAACCAATGATCACATTCGCAATTTACCTAAAAAATTACGAAGAAAAAGTGTCACGTAATGTAAACATTCTTAGATAAAAGAAGAGATAAACCTTAATTGTGCCAAATCGCTAGTATCGCTGGCAGTGTCATCCACGCAGGCTATCGTGGAGAGGTGGTTCTCTGGAGTTAAATAAATAATGAGCCCAAGTCGTACGCTCAGAAGAAAAACTCTGCCGAAAAATCTGTAAAACAACTTTTAGTTTAGTTTAAATTTCAAAAACTTTTACCAAATTTTTCTGCTAAAATGGATACTTTAACTTTATTCTCTGTTACTAAGTTTTAAAAAATAAGAGACATTTTTCCGCATTTGTTTGCTGGTTTTCAATTTTTTTTTGTTCAAGTATTAGCAGATTATTTTGTAATCTTACAAACATTTTATGTGGGCATTTTTGTTATTAAGAAAATTTTCTTGAAAAATTTTATTTAAAAAAAAAATTAAAATTTTTTTTTCTTTCTGTGAAATAATTGTGTTGCTAATTTCTTCTTCCCCCTCTCGTCATAAATCAGCAGATTTATCTGCCGTCTTAACAGATATTTGTGCACCTTCTACCTGGTTTATCCAGATAAAAATTTAGCAAACCGGGTCAACTAAAATCAGCAGATTTATTGAATGGCTCGAAATGCAAATTTTTCTGCTGATTGGACAGAGACATCTAATAAACACGTAAAAACCCAAAAAAATTATTTGTTAAGTTATAATATTGAATATTTTATTTTATTTGTTTACGTGTTTTTAACAAATTAGTGACTTTTTAACATTTTGGGTAAATTTTATTCATAATACCGGTACGTACCGGTATCGATGTTTCGGTAACGGTTTATCGTTACCGAAATAATAAAAAATACCGTTACCTTTACCGTTACCGATATAAAAAATATGTACTACCAATACCGTTACCAATATCGTTATTCGTTTCGGTTGCCAACCCTGGTTTGATTATTTTAAATTCTTAACAAAAAAAAAAAAAAATAGAAAACTATAGGCGTTTTTTGTTGGCATAATTATCAGTGTTCTACCATACAAAGTTCACATTAGTGTTAACGCTCAAAATTCTAGAAGTTTAAAATTAACTTGCATACATTGTGAATGATTCTCTTATTGTTAATGTCTCTCTTTGGTATTAATAAAAAATATAAATGCCCGAGTAAAAATGTTTAGATATAATTATATCAAACAAGATCTGATTGTATATATTTATATCTTATTCAAGATCAAATTATATATAACCAGATATGTTAGATCTGTTGCTATATATAACGATGTATCGAACCATATTTGGTTATATCTTTTATCAGATATAATTAGATCGTAAGCAATATATGAAATTTTTTATCAACAAATGGATCGAAGTTTGATTTTTTAGAAAATTATAAATTAATCCTATAAAAGTTGTTTTCTAAGCTATTATGAATCTTAAAACAAGTTTAATTTTTAGTAAAAGGAGAAACATTTTATTTATTATTGAAGAAGTGGTAAAAATTTGTAAATTACATTTTATCATCCGATTTAAAAATTTGTCAATATTTGCCAACACTTTTGATGATGAGAAATACGTTTTTTGTACTGAAGATGAAATAGTCTCAGCAATTGGCACAAATATCTTACAGTCTTGGTTATTTTGGAAGATTTTTCCCCACCGCTTACGAGTTCTCTTTAAATGTTGCGATTTACAGCAGTTTATTTTTTTGTCTGCAAAACTTCTATTGTCTGAGCCATCACCATTATCTGCAACATTAACATTTTGATTTGACCTTCAAAAAGTTTTTAGAGGTGTCTACTTTAAATAAAACATTTATTTCGCACTCAATCCATTTATTAACGCACCAAACGTGAGAAATTATCTTTTTTAATAATCTGTATGGTTTTTTGATTCTCCTTTTTGAAACGTCAATGCTATTTTTTTTATTTCAATTTGGAACTATCATATTTTTTATGTTTTCGTTTTCGAAAAAATATTACTTAATTTTAGTTTATTGTCAAAAGAAAAAGAAAACGTTTTTTAATTTACAAAAAAAAGCTAAAATTAAAAAAAAGAGAGATCAAATCCTCAGTCGCAGATGAAAAGCAAATAAAATCAAACAGAGTACAACATCCAGCGAAATGGTAATTTAAAAAACATATTTTTTTTTGTAAAATAAATTTTTGAATAGTTTTCTTTCTTTAAAGGACCACAAAATGTTCTGCTCAAAAGAAGACATATGTATCAAAATTTACAACCCCAAAGATGAAATATTATAACCTCAACATCCTTTCAAAATTAAACCTTAACGTGATATATGTAACTGATGAGGAAGAGAAGTCTATGTCACAAAGATTGGCGATAGATATAAAACATGAAGATATTAAACATGAATGAATCTCCCAGTAAAATATTTAACTAGTTTTTATAGATTATGGTCTCCTGATTCCAAATCTGCAATCCAAATTTTTCTAGGACTTGATTTTGTATAAAATAGACTTCCCGATTACAAAAAAAAAATGTTCCGTTTTTGCAATATTCGCGTTTGAAAATGTTAGTATTATTTATAAAAAAAAAAACTGCGTAACATTGGAGTTTAAGTTTTTCAAACGCCAGTATTTCAAAAACGATACGCGTTAAAAAAAAATTGGATGTCAGATTTGCAATCAAGAGGTCTCAGTTATACTAAATCAAGTCCTATTTTGTGGAGACCCAAAAAGTTCTAAATTAGCGTTTTTCTAATATTCAAACGAGAATATCTTAAAAACCATACTTGATAGCAAAATTTGAAAGACAGATTTGGAATCAGGAGGACAAAATCTATTTTATTTATGTATTCTGATTGAAGGTAGTGCGAATTTCTATGAATTTGTTCAACAGTGTTATTATTGTCACTTATTTTATACGTTTTTTTTTTAGATTTTTGTTATCTTTCATGTGTGTTATGTAATGTAATTAATACCAAATAAAATTCAATGATTAATTAAAAAAAAAACAATTTTTATAATTTTTGTTATAAAAACAATATATAGTTAGATCTTAATGTCCCACATCTTATTATATCATTTCTGATCAAATCTGATCTAATAAGATCAGATTATATATGGGACAAATGTCGGATCCAACGAAGTCTAATTTGATCAGATCATATCAGAACTTATCAAAAATGATATAATCAGATCGGGTCAATTTCCGGATCTAATAAGATCTAATTATATATTGAACCAGATCTTAAAAGATACTGTGCCATATCAAAATTTTTACTCGGGAACTCTTTTAATTTCTAAAATGTACTTGGTATCACTTCATTTTAATGTATAAATATTTCTTTTTATTCAATTTATAGAATTATTAAAATTATTATTATAAGGCCTTTTTTGTTGGCAAACTTTGATTGTTAACATGCGTCAAAACGAAAAAAACGAAACGTTAACTTCCATAAATTTCTTAATTTAATTTAGCGTGGTTTGGAATAGTTTTGTAAAATATTACACATTTTCGATGAAATATTAATAAAATTAGTTTATTAAATGCAATTTAGCTTGAAAGCAACACAAAAACACCCGAGTAAAAATTTTGATATGGCACAGTATCTTTTAAGATCTGGTTCAATATATAATTAGATCTTATTAGATCCGGAAATTGACCCGATCTGATTATATCATTTTTGATAAGTTCTGATATGATCTGATCAAATTAGACTTCGTTGGATCCGACATTTGTCCCATATATAATCTGATCTTATTAGATCAGATTTGATCAGAAATGATATAATAAGATGTGGGACATTAAGATCTAACTATATATTGTTTTTATAACAAAAATTATAAAAATTGTTTTTTTTTAATTAATCATTGAATTTTATTTGGTATTAATTACATTACATAACACACATGAAAGATAACAAAAATCTAAAAAAAAAACGTATAAAATAAGTGACAATAATAACACTGTTGAACAAATTCATAGAAATTCGCACTACCTTCAATCAGAATACATAAATAAAATAGATTTTGTCCTCCTGATTCCAAATCTGTCTTTCAAATTTTGCTATCAAGTATGGTTTTTAAGATATTCTCGTTTGAATATTAGAAAAACGCTAATTTAGAACTTTTTGGGTCTCCACAAAATAGGACTTGATTTAGTATAACTGAGACCTCTTGATTGCAAATCTGACATCCAATTTTTTTTTAACGCGTATCGTTTTTGAAATACTGGCGTTTGAAAAACTTAAACTCCAATGTTACGCAGTTTTTTTTTTTTATAAATAATACTAACATTTTCAAACGCGAATATTGCAAAAACGGAACATTTTTTTTTTGTAATCGGGAAGTCTATTTTATACAAAATCAAGTCCTAGAAAAATTTGGATTGCAGATTTGGAATCAGGAGACCATAATCTATAAAAACTAGTTAAATATTTTACTGGGAGATTCATTCATGTTTAATATCTTCATGTTTTATATCTATCGCCAATCTTTGTGACATAGACTTCTCTTCCTCATCAGTTACATATCGTCGCTGCTCCGTCGAAATTTGGTATGTGTTTTTAATGAAGTTTTCAGGAGAGCAAAAAAACCGTTTTATTTTGCCATTTTGCCATATTTTGTAAAAGTCAAGCGTCTTTAAAATACATAAATATGTTTTATAGATGTGTACCACAAAAAAAAGAATGATTTTTTAGCTAAAACGAAGATATTAACGAATTACATAAAAAACTACACATAACACATTTTGTTGGAACATTTTTGGTATTAATTTTTTTATTTTTGGACATTTTTATACACATGACCGTTTTTGTTCATAAAACTTAAGTTATAAAATTTAATAATAGTGCAAAAAATTGTCATATTCATTAAAGTGATAGTTAATACACTTTTAAATACCATATTTTGTACAAATCTGCATCCAAGTGCTGTTGCTTCAATGAATTTTGTTTTTTTTTAGCGAAAAAATTTTACTCAAAAAAATTTTCCTGAAATTTGTGCCATGAGATCTGACCATCATTTCTATATAATTGGGGCATGCTTATTTCAATGGTGAAGTCCGTTTTTGAATCAATGGAACATTTTTCATGGAAATCATCGTTAGAGTTAGCACATTTTGTTGCAGTTTTTTTTATTAAAAAAATTCTTCTTTTACAAATGCAAATTTGTTTGGTATGGGAAATGGGAATTAGACTCTTAACGATATAGTAGTACAAATTTGGATAAAAATGTTTGCGTTAAAATGTTGAAAATCGCGATTTTTCTCATATTTTAATGATTTTGCGTTTTTTTTGCAACCCTATAATTAATTTTCCGAATTGATTTCATGTGTATGAAAAGACTAATGTATGTAATTAATTTCTGCAAAAAAACTTTTTAGATACATATAACTTTTTTTGAAAATCGCGAAAAATCGTTTTTTTTATAATGGCAGCATCCCTTCAAAATGTGATCTCATACTTCATTTTTTAGTATAGTATGTAAGCATGCCTAAAACCGTTATGTTAAAAATTTTAAGCAAAAATGTTTATATTTGCAAAAGTTTTCTTAACAAAAACTGGTTTTTAACTACACATACCACTTTTTTTTGGAACATTTTCATATGGATTTCACATAGCTACTTTTGCTAACTTCCAAACCATTCAAGATATCGCTAAACGGTTTAGTGGGCAGACGGATGCCCTATAGAGGTTTCATATTATGCAATAAAAAAAAAATCCAAAAATGTCACATACCAAATCACGACGGAGCAGCGACGATATATCACGTTAAGGTTTAATTTTGAAAGGATGTTGAGGTTATAATATTTCATCTTTGGGGTTGTAAATTTTGATACATATGTCTTCTTTTGAGCAGAACATTTTGTGGTCCTTTAAAGAAAGAAAACTATTCAAAAATTTATTTTACAAAAAAAAATATGTTTTTTAAATTACCATTTCGCTGGATGTTGTACTCTGTTTGATTTTATTTGCTTTTCATCTGCGACTGAGGATTTGATCTCTCTTTTTTTTAATTTTAGCTTTTTTTTGTAAATTAAAAAACGTTTTCTTTTTCTTTTGACAATAAACTAAAATTAAGTAATATTTTTTCGAAAACGAAAACATAAAAAATATGATAGTTCCAAATTGAAATAAAAAAAATAGCATTGACGTTTCAAAAAGGAGAATCAAAAAACCATACAGATTATTAAAAAAGATAATTTCTCACGTTTGGTGCGTTAATAAATGGATTGAGTGCGAAATAAATGTTTTATTTAAAGTAGACACCTCTAAAAACTTTTTGAAGGTCAAATCAAAATGTTAATGTTGCAGATAATGGTGATGGCTCAGACAATAGAAGTTTTGCAGACAAAAAAATAAACTGCTGTAAATCGCAACATTTAAAGAGAACTCGTAAGCGGTGGGGAAAAATCTTCCAAAATAACCAAGACTGTAAGATATTTGTGCCAATTGCTGAGACTATTTCATCTTCAGTACAAAAAACGTATTTCTCATCATCAAAAGTGTTGGCAAATATTGACAAATTTTTAAATCGGATGATAAAATGTAATTTACAAATTTTTACCACTTCTTCAATAATAAATAAAATGTTTCTCCTTTTACTAAAAATTAAACTTGTTTTAAGATTCATAATAGCTTAGAAAACAACTTTTATAGGATTAATTTATAATTTTCTAAAAAATCAAACTTCGATCCATTTGTTGATAAAAAATTTCATATATTGCTTACGATCTAATTATATCTGATAAAAGATATAACCAAATATGGTTCGATACATCGTTATATATAGCAACAGATCTAACATATCTGGTTATATATAATTTGATCTTGAATAAGATATAAATATATACAATCAGATCTTGTTTGATATAATTATATCTAAACATTTTTACTCGGGTTGCCAAAATTTTTAAGATAAGTAGTGACACGGTTTTTTTTACTAGTATTTATAGTTATATATAAAAAACTCGAAAAAACACGTCTAATATTGCCATCTTTTTCTTGTAAATTGAAGAGTTACCCAGATTTAAAACTCTAATTTAATATACTGCTATTCTGAAGACACTTCCTTTTAGACGTCTTAGAGGAATTATCCACACTGTTAAAGCAAACATTCAGTGCTGACAATGTTAGGACATGCCATCAAGGAATACCTATGATTTGTCAGAACCTGAACGGAAATTTCCTCAGTGATACATTTTCCAACTGGGAAGTTCTAATCAGCATATTGCACAGTGTTCAATTACGGCCAAAAACAAAAAAAAAACCTATATTTCTAAATTTTTATGGTTGAAATGCAAATAACTTTTTATTTTTTTTTTTTTTTTTATTTGAAATGATCTTAATACTATATTTTAGTTAACATTTCATAAAATTACACCTAGTTTACACTAACAAGTAACTTTTTTCTTTTAAATTAGATTTATAAAATATTAGACACTAAGTCTTGAGGTTTTTTTCTTTTTAAACGTCTTGAATATATATCATCATTGATAAGAATGGAAGCTTCTTCGTTGCTGTGGAGTTGAAGTCTATTCGCATGTTTAGATGCAAATAGTTGAATTACCTCGGATACTTTGTTTAACCCGAGATCTCTATGTAAATCGTCGTTTCTAATATACCAGGGCGCATTGACCAAATTTCTAGCAATTTTGTTTTGAAAACGTTGTATAATTTCTATATGAGTTTTGGAAGCACATCCCCATAATTGAATCCCGTAGGTCCAGAGAGGTTTAAGTACTTGATTATAAATCAGCAATTTGTTATCAATTGAGAGTACAGAATTTCTCCCAATTAGCCAATTTAGTTTTTTTTGTTTTATGTTCAGTTCATTATGTTTAATTCTGATGTGGTCCTTCCATGTAAGTTTAGAATCCAGCGTCATTCCCAAATATTTTGCACTGTTAGCATAAGGTACAGCTAAACTTGAAATTGTAATTGGTTTATGTGTTATTACTTTGTTAGTAAAGTCAACATGTGTCGACTTACTTTTGTTAAGTCTGAGTCTCCAAGTATCTGTCCAGTCTACGATTTCATCAACTGATGTCTGTAGTTTTGAGGTAGATTCGGTTTCATTGTTACCAGTAGCTAAGATGCACGTGTCATCAGCAAAAGTAGCTATTTTGCTGTTTGTTGGTAAGGGTATATCTGAAGTATACAGTAAGTATAGAATTGGACCCAGGATACTGCCTTGAGGTACTCCAGCTTCTATTTTTTTCATATCTGAGTAATGTTGTTTATGCTTTACTCTAAAATAACGATCAGTCATATAGGATTCCAAAAGTGATGAAAATTGAATTGGTAATTGAGTTTTAATTTTATATATAAGACCTTTGTGCCATACCTTATCAAATGCCTGAGCAACGTCTAAAAAGATGGCTGAACAGACTTTTTTTTGTTCCAAAGCTTCCTCTATAGTATGAACTATTCGGTGTACTTGGTCTATTGTAGAGTGCTTTTCTCTGAAGCCAAATTGATGAGATGGTATTACATTTGCATAAGTGATTATTTCTTTTAGTCTTTTTGCAAATAATTTTTCAAATAGTTTTCCCATTACGGGAAGCAGGGAAATCGGCCTATAGGAAGTTACTTCATTAGCATTTTTTCCTGGCTTCTGAATCATAATTACCTCTGAGACTTTTCAATATCGAGGAAAGTATGTTAGATTAATGCAAGCATTCATAATGCTGTTCATTTTCATTATTGCCTTATTCGGAAGATTTTTTAAGATTTCTCCAGTTATTAAATCAAAACCAGGACTTTTACCAGGTTTCATATTTTTAATTTCTTCGATTGTTTCTGTTGCTGTAAAAAGTTGTATTTCGTGAAAGTCCTGTACTGTATAGGGCACCTGGAAATTATTTACTTTTTCATACGGCTGAAAAGTTTTATAAAGGTGCTTAGCAAAAGCACTAGCTTTTTCAGTATCACTTTTTGCCCAACTATTATTGTCAATTCTAATTGGGGGATTATGAAGAGTTGGACGTTTTAGATGCGAGGTTGTTTTCCAAAGCGAGTAATCTGTTATTTTATCTGCTGATAAGTTTCTCATTTTTGAGTCAAACTTTTTGTTTTTAAATTCTTTAATTTTTTCAGTAAGCAGTTTAGTTAAACTATTTAGTTGTGTCTTTAAGGGTGGAAATCTTGTGGTTTGCCATCTTTTTCTAATTTTTCTTTTAGTTGTTATAAGTTCAACGATTTCTAATGGGTAAGACTGTTGTATATTTTTTGCCTTAGTTACTGGAGTACTCATCCAAGCAGCTAGTTGTATTTGTGATGTAAGTTTTTCCGTTTCTTCTTCAATATCTTCCGCCGTACTAAAGCAACTTGCAGGTTTTATAGCACTTTCAAGTTTGTATTTAAAATACTCCCAATCGGTATTTTTGTTTGAAAGATACGAATTTTTTGCTTGTTCTTTGATTTCACCATTGATTTCTAAGTATATAGGTGAATGATCAGAGTTTAATTCTGTACCGTCTTCAAGGTACATTATGTTGGTTGGGATTTGTTTGGTTATAAAGAAGTCTATTAAATCAGGCACTTTATTTGAATCAGTTGGCCAATAGGTAGGATTTCCAGTAGATAGAATTTCACACCCTAATTGCTTGGCAGCTTTCCAAAGTTCACGTCCCTTAGTTGTTGTAAGGCGTGATCCCCAGTAAACATTTTTCGCGTTGAAATCTCCTCCAATAATGAATCTGCCTTTATGCTTATTAAACAATTGTATATAATGCTCTGCTTTAATTGTGTGTCTTGGAGGACTATACAAAGCAGTTACTGAGATGTCATTATCGTAGATTTGGATATTTATTGTTGTCGCCTGAAATATTTCAGTTGATATTTTGTCATCTTCGTAATGTTCTATAGTTTTTTTTTACTAAGACCGCACTGCCTCCTCTAGCATTATTAAGAGGATGATTGGAGCAGTACATATAATAGTTTTGGAAAGTTGTGTACATATGCGTAGTTAAATGCGTTTCGGATATAAGACATATGTCTATTTTTCTTTTGTTGAGAACTACTTTAAGTTCACTTTTATGCTTTAAATTACCATTTGCATTCCAAGCCATTATTCTGAGAGTATTTTTGTTTATTGGGTTTCTTGACATATTTGTTGTTCTAATTTTTCTATTCTATTCATAAGCATTTCATTAAACGCAGTTTGGTCATTAAGTTTGCAAATAACTGACTATAATTTTCTCATTTGTTTGTTATGATAAACTAGTGTTTCCAATTATTCGACCATGCCGGTTAACCGGTTAGGGCATTATTCGAAAAATGAAGAAAATTGATTAATCGGTTATTCGGGTCGGTTAATCGGGAAAATTGGCGATTAATCGATTAATCGTTAAAAATAATAATAACATAATATTTTTGATTTTGCATTTAAGTAAACGATTTATTAAGAGTAAAATCGTGACGATTTCAGAACGATTAAACGATTAAGAACTAGTTTGTTTCTATATTTTGCATTTTTATCATGCTATAGAACAAACCAATTCCAAGGCGACAAAATATAAAAGTATTTAAAGTAAAATTTTATGACTGAAATCATACAATCTTCAATCAAGATAAAACAAAGATTTAAAAATTAACAATAATATAATTTCTTAATTGCAAATGGGTTTTTTTGAGTTTTAAATGACCATTTGTAAATTTCAATGTGGATTTCGGAATTTTAGTTGTATGTTATGAATATCAGTTCTGCTTTTTTGAATTTTAATTGTTATTTTCTAAATTTCAGTTGTGATTTCCAAAGTTAAATTTTGGTTTTCTAAACTCTTATACAGTATTCGCATTCTTCTTTATAAATATGTTTAAGTTTAAATAAGTGCTTAAACATGTTTTAGTATTTAAACATATTTAAGAAAATGAATGCGAATGTGTTATTAATTGGGGATTCTGAATATCACTTGACATTGAATTTCAGTTTCTAAATTTCAATTGTGATTTCTACACCCAAAAAATTACATAGTTGATAATTACTATTTTTTCAACTATGTCATAGGTGAAATAGCCCCAACTATGGCATAGTTGATGTTACATAGTTGTTGCTGACTATGTGTCATTTAAATCTACAAATTAACTATGAGAAAAGTTAATGACAACGATGTGTTTAATCATAGTTAATATTTACTATGGAATTTCATAAATAGTTAATTATACCCTATAATTTGTATACAAAGAAAAACAAAATTTTTATTTTTTTTTTTATTTATAAACATTATTTTATTAAAATTGCATATAAATTGGGTACACCAATATTGTAGGATCCAAAAAAGCCAGCCTGCAAATATAAAAAAAAAATATTTTGTAATCTTTTTTATTTTTTTGTATAGAAAACACGTCAAAAATTCCGACATTTTTGTAGAAATAATGTATCAATTTTTGACATTTTTTTCTGTCGAAAAATCTTAAATTTTTAAACATTTTATCCATAGAAAAATCTCAGAAATTGATATATTTTTTCTCTAGAAAATAACTTAAATACTGAGACATTTTTTCTACAGAAAAATTTCATATTCTGAAACATTTTTTTTACAGAGACAATTTCAGATTTAGAGACATTTTGTCTATAAAAAAATCAGATTCTGAATAAAAAATCCCAAAAAAAATATCAGGCTCAGACATTTTTTCCATAGAAAAATTCTCAGATTGAGATATCTTTTTTTTATAGAACGATTCCAAGATTCTGAAACATTTTTTTATAGAAAACTTCTATAGAACAAATCTCATATTCTAACACATTTTTTCAATAGAAAAATGATCAGACTGAGGCATTTTTTCACTAGAAAAATACTAAGATATAAGACATTTTTTCTATAGAAAAAATGTTTCATAAACTGGTTCTTTTTCTATTAAAAAAAGGTCTGAGAATCTGAGACTTTTTTTAAAGAAAAATTCTCAGATTCAGAAACACTTTTCTATAGAAAAATTCTCAGATTCAGAAACATTTTTCTATAGAAAAATTCTCAAATCTGAGACATTTTTTTTATAGAAAAAGTCTCAGATTCTGAGATATTTTTTTTATAGAAAAGGTCTCAGATTCTGAGATATTTTTTCTATAGAAAAAGTCTCAGATTCTGATACATTTTTTCTATAGAAAAAGTCTCAGATTCTATAGAAAAAATGTATGAGAATCTGAGATTTTTTCTATAAAAAAAATTTTTCAGAATCTGAGACTTTTTCTATAGAAAAATTGTCGTAGAATCTGAGACAATTTTTCTGTAGAAAAATTCTATAGAAAAATTTTTCAGAATCTGAGACTTTTTATAAAAAAATTGTGTCAGAATCTGAGACTTTTTCTATAGAAAAATTGTCTCAGAATCTGAGACTTTTTCTATAGAAAAATTATCTCAGAATCTGAGACTTTGTCTATAGAAAAATTGTCTCTGAATCTGAGACTTTTTCTATAAAAAATTGTCTCAGAATCTGAGACTTTTTCTATACAAAAATTGTCTCAGAATCTGAGACTTTTTCTATAGAAAAATTGTCTCAGAATCTGAGACTTTTTCTATAGAAAAATTGTCTCAGAATCTGAGACTTTTTCTATAGAAAAATTGTCTCAGAATCTGAGACTTTTTCTATAGAAAAATTGTCTCAGAATCTGAGACTTTTTCTATAGAAAAATTGTCTCAGAATCTGAGACTTTTTCTATAGAAAAATTGTCTCAGAATCTGAGACTTTTTCTATAGAAAAATTGTCTCAGAATCTGAGACTTTTTCTATAGAAAAATTGTCTCAGAATCTGAGACTTTTTCTATAGAAAAATTGTCTCAGAATCTGAGACTTTTTCTATAGAAAAATTGTCTCAGAATCTGAGACTTTTTCTATAGAAAAATTGTCTCAGAATCTGAAACTTTTTCTATAAAAAAATTGTCTCAGAATCTGAAACTTTTTCTATAGAAAAATTGTCTCAGAATCTGAGACTTTTTCTATAAAAAATTGTCTCAGAATCTGAGACTTTTTCTATAGAAAAATTGTCTCAGAAAAATTGTCTCTATAGAAAAATTTCTGTAGAAAAAGTCTCAGATTCTGAGACAATTTTTCTATAGAAAAAGTCTCAGATTCTGAAAATTTTTTTCTATAGAAAAAGTCTCAGATTCTCAGACATTTTTTCTGTAGAAAAAGACTCAGATTATGAAACATTTTTTCTCTAAAAATGTTTCAGATTCTGATACATTTTTTTTTATAAAAAAAGTCTCAGGTTCTGGAAACCATATTAGATGCCGATACATATTTTCTATAGAAAAAATCTTATATTCCAAGACATTTTTTCTGTAAAAAAAATATTAGATTCTGCGAAATTTGTTCTATAGAAAAAAAGTCTTAGACAATTTTTCTATAAAATATAAATCATTTTCTAAGACATACATATTTCTTTACAAACGCTCGGTGTACAGTTAGATTAATTTTTTATGAAAATATTTCTTACCAAATCCTTTTTCCTTGCTTTTCTGATTCTCCTCCCATCCCTGTTCATATTTTTCTTATTTACCACTTTTTGTGCTGGTTTATTTTAAAAATGCATTTAATGTTTAAAATATTTATTGGTTTTAATTTGTTTATTTTTACTTCTGACACTTGTATTTTTTAAATATTTTGATTTTTCAAATATAAAGAAATCGTTGTTATTAACTTTGTCCATAGTTGTTATTGATTATAAATAGTTGATTTAAAAATTATTTGAAATAACTATGGATTTTGTTAACTATGCTACTATGTAATTTTTTGGGTGTATATTTTAATTTTGATCAGAGACCCAGCAAAAAAAGAGCTTACCATTCACTACAAAATTCACCACAACTTATGAACCAGATGTACTTCTTCTTCAGCTGAAACACTGATGAATTTTATATGGGCGTGACACACAATATCACTAGTGTTTAGTATGTACATATATATTAACATCTTTATCACAACTTCTGAAGTAGTGATCGGGATGTTAATATAACTTGACCTTTTGGAAGTGCTTTTTTCATCACTTCTTTAGAAGTATATATTTCCTGGCATTTTGGATGTGATTATGTAATTTTTATATGGTGATTTAGAAGTGATTTTTTCATCACTTCTTGATAAGTACATATTTCATGACTTTTTGGGATTTATTTTAAGAGTTTTTTTTAGTATTTACACTAATAATAATTAAAACCAAAACGATATGTTTAACAATGTATAATATTTATTATGTAATATTTAGACTTGAAATTGTTAAGATTAAATCGATGTTTTTAATAATTTAGTTTAGCTAATAGGAATTATTAATTAAATGTGGATGTATATATTTTTCTAATAGTTTTTCATGCGCTTAATCCGAATCTGGCCTTAGAAGTGATTTATCTTATTTTGAGATATTTAGATTTTCGATTGACAGTACTGCATAAACTCAGATATTCGCAATGTTCGGGACCTTATAAAACCGAGAATTATTTTATGATGTATAATTAGTTCAGCACATCTAAAAATACTTCACTTATTCTTCAAATTACTTTTGCAATCCTTAAGATATCTTTTTTCATTACGGAGATATCGACCGATAAAATTATTGCAATTTCGGCCCTAAAAAATAAAAGAAAACAAATTTGAAAACCAACCAATTTGTCTTGTTGATATATAATAGTACCGAATTCGAAACTCTATTAGAGGTGCATCTAAGCCCGGCATCAATTTGGGTATTAATTTTAGGGTAAATTTTCAGGGTGCCATACAAAAAATCTTTATTTGGGCTAACATTATAGATCTGCGCCATATCGGATAAAGATTTATTTTAAATAAAATTAATACAATTCTTAAAAGTACATAGAGTTCTTAGTTTTATATTCAATTAAAATTTTTATTATTCGGTTAACCGAATAATTCAAATTTATCCGATTATTAACCGATTAAATCTCAACCCCGCACTCAGAAAATTATGTAAGTTACTACATGTTAGTTATTTGTATATTTTACAGTAGTTAGTTGTTTTCAACTACAAAGTCAGTTGTTTTTGTATGAAAAATATCAAACAACTATTTCTGTTAGTTATTTTAAGTCGTTTTTTTGAACAACTAACAAAAAAGTACTGTGATGTAGTAACAGTTATTTAAAGTAATTAATTTTATTTATTTTATCTCTGAAAAGTTTTAAAGTTTTTTCCAAAAAAAAAAAAAATTTCGTTATTTTTATTTTTCACAACTTTTTTTTAAAAAAAACTTGGAAAAAATTTGGTTTTCAATTTTTTTTTCTGAAAAATATTTTGAAAAAAAAAATTATATATTGATTTTTTTATTTTTACTACATTTTAGTTGTTTTGACTACAAATGTAAGTAGTTTTTACTACATAAGTCAGTTGTTTTTTGTCAGTTAAAATAACTAACATTGTTAGTTGATTTAACTGAAAAAGTAGTTGACCCCAAAACAACTTACAAAGTAGTTATTTTAACTGACATTTTCAGTTGATTTTACTAACATAATTTTTTAAGTGCGATTAATTATTTGCCCGATTAGCCGATTAAACCAAAACCTCGATTAATTGAATACCCTAATGTTTAGAAGAGTTTTTAGTCATTTTGTGGCTATAATTCAGCCCTTTTTTTAAAAGGCTACCACCTTTTTTTGGTTATCTTTTTTAGCCCTTTAAGCACTTTTTAAGTCATTTGATTTTTACCATAATCTGGAAACTTTTTATTGTTTTTTTTTGTACATAATTTACAAAACAACTCCAAAAATTATAAAAAAAAAATGTTTTTATACATGTAGTTAAAAAAAAAACATCCAATAAATAAAATGAAGAGATAAAAAAAGTAATTCTCTCATTTTAAATCAGATATCGTATATTTTTAGAAGAGTTTTTATACCTTTAAACGGCAATACCAACTTAGCTCTTTTTTGGTTATATTTAACCCTTGTCTTTTTTAAGGGCTAACAGTTTTTTTGTTATCTTTTTAGCACTTCTTGAGTCATTTGGTAATTTTAACAAAAATCTGGAAACTGTATTTTTTTATAACATAATTTACATAACAAATTCGCTTTTGCGGCATATCAAGTTAATTTATTTATAAAATTTAACTTTTTATTAAATCAGATAAAATTATAAAAAAAAAATATTCAACAAAACAAATCCAATACTTAAGTGCCACAAATTTGTACTTTTCAATTGCATTTGTAAACACATATGAAAATGGTACTTCCAAATCATTGAGGAAAGAACTGGTGAAAGTTGTTATTATTGGCATTTTTTTAGCAGTTTTGGAAGTGCTTATAAAAGTACTTCTTATGGAATATGAAGATCGGCACATATAGCTACTATGTATGTAGTGAATCACTTATTCTTTTTGCACCACTTCGATTTTTTTTTGCTGGGGACTCTATAATATAGAGATAAGACAAATTTGTTTCTTCTACTACCTCCTAGGTGGCGCATGTCTTAATAATATCTCAAGAATATTCTTGAGCTAATACTAAAACTTAGTAAGGGATCAAATAACTCAAGAAATACTGCTCAGATAACTACACCCAAAAAATTTTGTAGTTGATTTCAACTTAATATCAACTATTTTGTGAATTACCACTAACTAAAATATAGTTGATTTTCTCAAGTTGCTGATAACTTCAAATAAACCCAAATATAAAATCAACTACATAAGTCGTTACTATTACCAATTTTTAGTTGATTTCAACTTATATTTGACATATTTTAAAAAAATAGCTGAAAACAACTATATAAACAGTTGAAGACAACATAATATAGCTAAATATAACGATCAAATAAATGTTTTTATTTTTAACTACCTTTTTAGTTTATGATAATTATTAAATAGTTGAATTTGAGTAGCTTGCTAATTAGAATAAGGTAAAATTTTTTTTTATTAAAAATGAAAGTCAATCTGAAAGTTTTAGCAAATTTTATTAAAGTAATTCAGCATCAAAAAAATTTTATATAATCTTAAAGCCTGAGAATTTTTCTATGGAAAATATATCTCTCGGAATCTGAGAATTTTTGAACGAATCTGGAAACTTCTCTATAAAAAAAGAATCTGCGAATTTTTCTATAGAATCTGATAATTTTTCTATGGAAAACTGTTGGTGTAACAATTTAACTTGTTTAATGAAAAACAACTTTATGAATTTTTTGTATTTAAATAAAATAAAATAATTTAAAATAATTGTCTTTGGAAAAATATTCAGAAATATTTTTCAATTTGATATAAAATTTTCAAATTGTTAAAAAAACGGTTTTGTGTTAATAAATAATATTTTATATTTCAATCTTTTGATAATTAACGGTGTTATTATTTTGAACTGCGCCAATAGGTTATGGGCCCAGTAGACACAATGTCTCAAGATTTTAAGTCATCATTTGAAAAATTGAACCGTAACAATTATCAAATTTGGAAAAAGAAGGCTGAATGCGTTTTAATAAGAGATGATACGTGGAGTTCAATTCGTGATGAAAAGCCGGCAGACGCCAATGCGGCTTGGTTAAGAAAGGATGAAACTGCGAGGGCATCTATTTATTTGATGATTGAAGATGATTTATTTTATATTATTGACGAGAAAAATAGTGCTAGAGAATCATGGTTAGCAATTAAAGAACATTTTGAAAATTACTCTTTTAGCGAATGTGTATTCATCATGAAGAATATTTGCCAAATGCAGTTGGAAGAAAATGGTAACATGGAGAATCATATATGTCAAATGCAACAAGAAATAAAAAAACTGTCGTGTATGGGTGAGAAACTTAGTGAGAAATGGGAAGTAGCCATGATTTTGCGTAGTTTGCCAGACTCTTATGATATGCTGGTAACTACACTTGAAGCAAGAAGTGATGGTGTGCCCTCTCTACAAATGGTGAAAGAAAAATTACTTGATGAGGCTAGAAGAAGATCACAAAAACAATCATTTGTAAGTTGTGATGCTTCAGCATTGAAAGTTTATGGTGGTCATGATAAAAGGGAAAAACCATCACCAAAAATAGTTTGTTTTTATTGTGAAAAGCCTGGTCATGTTCGCAAAAATTGTCGTCTATATCAAGATTTCTTAAGAAAAAAAGACAAAACTAGGTTGGTAAAAGATGAAAGCGATGACAACAATGGAATATGTTTTTGGATTGGATCAACGAATAATGCTTGTGATTGGTATATAGACTCGGGTGCGACGAGTCATATTTGTAATCAGAGAGATTTCTTTGATAAACTTGATGAAGGATGCAAGACAACAATAACTGTAGCAAACGGCTATGAGATGAAGACTTGCGGAAAAGGTTCTGGTGTGCTAAAAGTTATAAAAGGAAATGGTAACGTAGAAAATATAAGTGTCAAAGAGGTTCTTTATGTGCCAAATATTGAAAGTAATCTACTATCGGTAAAGAAGCTCACAGAGAAGGGTTTTCGAGTTGTTTTCTATGGAAATTTGTGCGAAATATTCTACAAAGACGATGTTTATGCTACTGCTGTTATGGAAAATGGATTATACAAACTCAAGATTCCGAAAAGAGAACAAGCTTTAGTGGTAAGCCAAACAAGATGTATTCACGAATGGCACAGATGTTTTGGTCATCGTGATATTGAGTGCATTAAGAAAATGTTAAAGGAATTATATGATGAAGTACCAAGGAATTGCAGCTGTATTGATTTTTGTGAAGTATGTGTAAAGGGTAAATTATCAAGGAAGCCATTTCCAAAGTTTTCAAGCCAACAATCATACGCTGTAATGGACCTTATTCATAGTGATGTATGTGGACCTATGGATACTGCAACTCCTAGTGGTAAACGATATTTTATCACCTTTATTGACGACTATAGTAAGTACATTACAATTTATTTAATTAAATATAAATCAGAAGTAGCAACAAAGTTTAAAGAGTATTGTGAAATTATGAAGTCAAAATTCAATAAGTATCCTAAGGTCATAAGATCCGACAATGGAGGTGAATATACGAACTTAGAAGTGAATACATTTTGCAAGGAACGTGGTATTAGGCAACAATTTACAGCACCATACAATCCCGAGCAAAATGGTGTAGCAGAAAGAAGAAATCGATATTTAGTTGAAATGATGCGTTGTATGTTAATTGACGCAGGAATGCCAAAATGCTATTGGGGAGAGGCAGCTGTGACTGCTAGTTATATACAAAATAGAGTTGTAACAAGATCAACAAAATCAATTCCTTTAGATGTCTGGGAAAATAAAACATCAAAATTAGACCAGTTCTTTATTTTTGGATGTCCAGCTTTAGTTTATATACCTAAAGAAAAACGAAAGAAACTAGATGAGAAAGCGCAGCAATTAACTTTCGTCGGATATTCTGATAATTCTAAGGCACTTCGATTTTTAGATAAAAACACTAATAAAATTGTCATTAGTAGAGATTACAAGATAATTGTGGCAGATAATGCTGGTAAAAATAATAATCCAAATAAAATTAATGAAATTTATCTTGATCTTTTTGAGCATTCTAAAAATTTTACTAAATTATGTGAAAATGATAATGCACTTAATAACAATAATGAAGATGAAACATCTAATAATGATGAACTTCCTGTAGAAGAAGAATTACATAACGAGGATGGGGTATTAAGTGACGAGGATTTTTTTGATACTGAAGGGGACGTTAATTTACCAACAAACATTACTGATGAGGGTGATGAAGATCCAATGCAGCAATTTCAAGAGAACGTTAATTCACCAATAAATATTACAAATGATGAATGTTCAATGCATCAATTTCAAGAACAAATAAATGAAAATTGTGACGAACAACCAATATTGAGAAGATCCACAAGAACAACAAAAGGTAAACTTCCAGAAAGGTTTTGTGTGGTTACGGATTCTTTAGAACCAAAATCGTATAGAGATGTTTTAAAGAGGGGTGATAAGGAGTTTTGGTTAAAAGCAATGCAAGATGAACTAAACTCATTACACAACAACAATACTTGGGAGCTTGTAAATATTCCACCTGGTCGCAAGCCCATAGGTTGTAAATGGGTGTATAAGTTAAAAACCGACGCAAATGGCACTATTACAAAATATAAAGCAAGACTCGTTGCCCAAGGCTTCAATCAAAAATATGGTGTAGATTATGATGAGGTTTTCGCTCCAGTAGTGCGTCAAACAACATTTCGTTTATTCCTGACAATTGCGGGTGAGAAAAAGATGGTAATCAAACAATATGACGTGAAAACAGCTTTTTTATATGGGGAACTGAAGGAAGAAATTTACATGAAGCAGCCGGTTGGTTTTGAAATTCCGAATGGAAAATGTTGCAAGCTAAAGAAAAGTATATATGGTTTGAAGCAATCTGCCCGATGCTGGAACGAAAAATTAGTCAATATATTTTTAGATGTTGGTTTTCAAAGAGGTTTAGCCGATTCATGTATTTTAAAAGTAAGAAAAGATGGTGAGTGGATTTTTGTTTTAGTTTACGTAGACGATATACTTGTTGCCACTAAGTGTCAAAATCATCAAAAATATATTGAACAACTTTTGCGAAATAGTTTTGAAATATCTGACCTTGGAGATGTAAATTTTTATCTGGGTATAAAAATTGAGAAGGGGATAGACGGATATTTCAGCATAAATCAAGAGCATTATATAATTCAACTTGTCAAAGACGCTGGTGTAGAAGATGCAAAAGTTTCTAAAATTCCAATAGATAGTGGTTACATGAAAGACGAGACGAAAAGTGAACTTTTACCAAATAATGAAAAATATCATCATCTAATAGGAAGTTTGCTTTACATCAGTGTTAATACGAGACCAGATATTGCAACGTCGGTATCAATATTGAGTAGAAAAGTCAACATGCCTACATATCGTGATTGGAATGAACTTAAGAGATTAATAAAATATTTAAACGGTTCAAGATCTTTAAAGTTGAAGTTAGCATGCATTAATATGAAAGGACTGTATGGTTATGCGGATGCGGATTGGGCTCAAAGCCAATTAGATAGAAAATCAAATAGTGGTTATGTTTTTAAGTACAATGGATCATGTATATCATGGTGTTGTCGTAAACAAAACTGTGTATCTCTGTCGTCAACTGAAGCAGAGTATATCTCCCTATGTGAAGCTGCTCAAGAAGCTATTTGGCTGCGAAGATTAATGATTGATTTTGAAATATCTCAAGCAGAACCCACAGTTATCTATGAGGATAATCAGAGTTGTTTAAAGTTGGTACAAAATGAACGATTTAGTCGTCGTAGCAAGCATATTGAAACAAAATATCACTTCATTAAGGATCTAAAAGAAAAAACAATTATTGACCTGGTGTATTGTCCAACGGAGTTAATGGAAGCAGATATTTTAACTAAACCATTGCATGCTGTGAAGATCAAACAGTTTAGAGATCTATTAGGTTTGTCATCAAGTTAAATTGAGAAGGGGTGTTGGTGTAACAATTTAACTTGTTTAATGAAAAACAACTTTATGAATTTTTTGTATTTAAATAAAATAAAATAATTTAAAATAATTGTCTTTGGAAAAATATTCAGAAATATTTTTCAATTTGATATAAAATTTTCAAATTGTTAAAAAAACGGTTTTGTGTTAATAAATAATATTTTATATTTCAATCTTTTGATAATTAACGGTGTTATTATTTTGAACTGCGCCAATAAAAACTGTCTCAGAATCAGTCTTCTATAAAAAAAATGTTTTAGAATCTGAGAATTTTTATATAAAAAAAAGGTCTCAGAATCTAAGAATTTTTTTATAGCAAAAATGTCTAAGAATCTGAGAATTTTTCTATAGAAAAAATTATTTTTTTTGATAATTTTTCTATAGAAAAATATCTTAAAATCTGAGAATTTTTCTATAGAAAAAATATCTCAGAATCTGAGAATTTTTCTATAAAAAAATTTTCTCAGAATCTGAGAATTTTTCTATAGAAAAATTATCTCAGAATCTGAAAATTTTTTAAAGCAAAAATAACTCAGAATCTGAGAAAATTTTTCTATAGAAAAAATTTCTCAGATTATGAGACTTTTTTCTGTAGAAAAATTCTCAGATTCTGAGACATTTTTTCTATAGAAAAATTCTCAGATTCTGAGATATTTTATCTTTAGAAAAATTCTCAGATTCTGAGACATTTTTCCTATAGGAAAATTCTCAGACTCTGAGAGATTTTTTCTATAGAAAAATTCTCAGATTGTGAGACATTTTTTCTTTAGAAAAATTCTCAGACTCTGAGACATTTTTTCTATAAAAATGAGATTTTTTTAAAGCAAAAATTACTCAGAATCTGAGAAAATTTTTCTATAGAAAAAATTTCTCAGATTATGAGACTTTTCTGTAGAAAAATTCTCAGATTCTGAGACATTTTTTCTATAGAAAAATTCTCAGATTCTGAGATATTTTATCTTTAGAAAAATTCTCAGATTCTGAGACATTTTGCTTATAGGAAAATTCTCAGACTCTGAGACATTTTTTCTATAGAAAAATTCTCAGATTGTGAGACATTTTTTCTTTAGAAAAATTCTCAGACTCTGAGACATTTTTTCTATATAAAAATGCTCAGATTCGGAGACATTTTTTCTATACAAAAATTCTCAGATTCTGAAATATTTTTTCTTTGGATAAATTCCTAGATTTTGAGACATTTTTTCTATAGAAAAATTCTCAGATTCTGAGACATTTTTTCTATAGAAAAATTTTCAGATTCTTAGACATTTTTTCTATAGAAAAATTCTCAGATTCTAAGACATTTTTTCTATAGAAAAATTCTCAGACTCTGAGACATTTTTTCTATAGAAAAATTCTCAGATTCTGAGACATTTTTTCTATAGAAAAATTCTCAGATTCTGAGACATTTTTTCTTTAGAAAAATGTTCAGATTCTGAGAAATTTTTTCTTTAGAAAAATGCTCAGATTCGGAGACATTTTTTCTATACAAAAATGATCAGATTCGGAGACATTTTTTCTATAGAAAAATTCTCAGATTCTAAAAAGTTTTTCTATAGAAAAAATATCTCAGAATCTGAGAATTTTTCTATAGAAAAAATATCTCATAATCTGAGAATTTTTCATTAGAAAAAATGTCTCGAATCTGAGAATTTTTCTATGGAAAAAATATCTCAGAATCTGAAAATTTTTCTATAGAAAAAATATCTCAGAATCTTAGAATTTTTCTATAGAAAAAATATCTCAGAATATGAAAATTTTTCTATAGAAAAAATGTCTCGAATCTGAGAATTTTTCTATAAGAAAAATATCTCAGAATCTGAGAATTTTTCTATTTAAAAAATGTCTCAGAATCTGAAAATTTTCTGTAAAAAAAATGCCTAAGAATCTGAGAACTTTTCTACAGAAAAAATGTCTCAGAATCTGAGAATTTGTCTATAGAAAAAATGTCTCCGAATCTGAGAATTTTTCTACAGAAGAAATGTATGTTGTTCTGAGACATTTTCTATAGGAAAATTCTCAGATTCTGAGACATTTTTTCTATAGAAAAATTCTGAAATTCTGAGACATTTTTTCTATAGAAAAAATTTTAGAATCTGAGAAGTTTTCTGAGACATTTTCTATAGGAAAATTCTCAGATTCTGAGACATTTTTTCTATAGAAAAATTTTGAATTTCTGAGACATTTTTTCTATAGAAACACTTTTTGGAATCTGAGAAGTTTTCTATAGAAAAAATATCTCCGAATCTGAGCATTTTTCTATAGAAAAAATGTCTCCGAATCTGAGCATTTTTCTATAGAAAAAATTTCTCAGAATCTGAACATTTTTCTAAAGAAAAAATGTCTCAGAATCTGAGAATTTTTTTATAGAAAAAATGTCTCACAATCTGAGAATTTTTCTATAGAAAAAATGTCTCAGAGTCTGAGAATTTTCCTATAGGAAAAATGTCTCAGAATCTGAGAATTTTTCTAAAAATAAAATATCTCAGAATCTGAGAATTTTTCTATAGAAAAAATGTCTCAGAATCTGAGAATTTTTCTACAGAAAAAAGTCTCAGAATCTGAGAATTTTTCTATAGAAAAAATGTCTCAGAAATTCTGAGAAATTTTTTCTATAGAAAAATTTTCAGATTCTAAAACATTTTTCTTTGGAAAAATTCTTAGATTCTGAGACATTTTTCTTATTGAAAAGCTCTCATACTAAGACATTTTTTCGATAGAAAACTTCCCATACTGAGACATTTTTTCTGTAGAAACTTTTAGAGATTCTAAGACATTTTTTCTGTATTAAAATTTTTATATTCTCAGCTTTTTTTTGTATAGTAAAATTATCTGATTCTCAGACATTTTGTGTATAGAAAAAACGTGTGTGGTTCTGAGAATTTTCTAAAGAAAAAACTTCACCGAGTCTTAAAATTTTTTTAAAGAAAAATGTCCAAGAAATTTTTAAGCAGCAATTTATAAATCACTTCCACTTCCCACGTTCAACTGAATTTTCTTTTTTCCATGTTTATCTTTTGTTGGTAAAAATTTATGTTGGTTTTAGTCCTCAGATTCATTTTCTTCTTCCATATTCCTGTAAACGAAAATTGTTTTATTGAATACTAAACTAAAAATGCATTTGGAATTTACCGTAGATAATTCAAAACTTCTTGATTATTTAAATTCTGAAAGTTTATAAAATTTACAAAAAAATTATTTTCTATTGGCAGTTTTCTTTTTCAAAATTGATTGTCAATATAAAATAAAAAGAAAATTTAAAAAACAGGGTAACTAATAATAATTGTTCTTAACGGAGTCAATAGTTGGTAGCGATTACAATAGTTATTTGAAATTATTTTTATTTCAACTATAAAAATCCTTAACTACGCAACTACAAAATTTTTTGGGTGTATGTAATTTTCCATACACTCGTAGCAACTATCCAATATCTTACATATAAAATAAAATTTGAAAATTGTGCACGCTAAAGTTAGTTACAGAGTTTTTAAAATTTAGTGTGCTACTAAAGTCTTACTAGCAGGTGCTGCCATAGAGGCACAACTTTTTCCGGTATTGCCATTGAAGCAATGCCCTGATTTTGATATTCAAAATTTCAATTGAGGAGCTAAAAGTACAAGGGTTAAAGTTTATTTTTTCTAAAATTGATTTTTTTCATTTTTTCAGTTTTTTCGGTATTTTGAGTTAAGTTTGAAATGATAACTTAATTTTGATTTGTAGTAAATTGTTTATCTAATAAGGCAATAAAACCTATAATCGGTTAAAAATCAGCCAACTTATTACCCTTGTGCTTTAAGCATCTCAATTAGGATGTCTGAATTTCAATTGGCTTATTTGAATTTCATTTGGAATTTTTTAAATTTTTTTTTTCTAAATTTCAATTGAGATTTCAAAATTTTAGTTTGCATTTCATAATTTGAATTGGGATTTCTGAACTTAAATTGCGATTTCGGATTTTAATTGTGCTTTTCTGAATTTTAATCAATCAATTGTGATTTTAAATGTTAGTCTAAACTCTTAATTGGGGGTTTTGAATACTAATTGGGATTTCTTAATTTTAATTAGCTTCAATTCAATTTAGCTTTCATCAATTTCAATAATGCTTTTCTAAACTTTAGTAAGGCGTTTCTGAATTTCAATTGGGATTACCAATTGGACGTTTTTAAATTAAAATTTCTCTTTTCTAAACTGTTAATTGTTTGTTTCTGAACAAATTAAATTTTCGAATATAATTTTTTTGAAAAATTCAGTGATTTTTTATTAATACATTTACTGTTTTTGTAATTTTATAGTTTGTAGTTTTTTTTTAATTCGGAAGTGTTTGTAAAATTAATAAGTTTCTGTAAAGAAAAGCAAGTGTTCGGATCAAATTTTAGTAAAATATAGAGATAATTTTATTAACCGGTTAATCGACCCATTTTATCCGATTAATCGGGTCGAATAATTATTTGCGTTTCCAATTATTTGTTTCGATATTAACCGAAATAGAGGCGATTAATCGAGGAATCGGTTAATCGATTAACCGAATTGGAAACACTATGATAAACCTTAAACTATAATCAGGCAATCTTAACATTTTAGTCACTTATTTCTCACTCACGACATAATTGGACTCTGTTACTGATCACTCACGCTTTTTTGTTTTCACACTTGCTCACTTATCACTTCATTACACATGAACGTTTTACCCACGTGTGACCAGCGCCAATCTCTAAGTTAGAGTAAAAATGTTTTTGATATGTGTCATGTGTAGACTACCCAAAAAATTTAAAACAGTTCACAAAAAAAACAAAATCGAAAAATTATAGGTCTATTCGATTACCCAAATTTCTTACTATTTTTTACTACAACTGGAAAGTCTTGTTTACTGAGTAAAAAATAGTAGATTGTAGTAAGGTAATCGAATAGACCTTATAATACATAATTATAATTAGAGCCTGAGCTCGACTGTCTTTACAGAAACAATAATTCAAACTGTATTATATTTTCTTAATTACGAAGTCCTTCTTATCAATTGCATTTCAGCGATATTGATTTTGTGGCTCAAAAGTTATAATCGAAATATAAGGACACTTCAAAAATATTGTTACATCCCTTATAGCCAAAGTGGTTTAATTTTGCTGCCGTGGGCACATGCAAACGGTTTTGGAGACAGAAAGACATTTAAACCAATACAAAATTTTTTTTTGTCACAAACTTGTTTTTTAACAAAAACCGATTTTTTCCGAAATATCACAAACATCTTTGGACACAAAAAGACATTTAAAACAATACAATAATTTTTTTCACAAATTTTTTTTGTCACAAAATTTTTTTTTTCTCAATTTCTCGATACAATAATTTTTTTCACAAATTTTTTTTTCTCAATTTTTTTTTCTTTTACCTATTGAACAGTTCATGCGAATAAGGACGAATAGACCACTTTTTAGCAAACACGTTTTTTTGCATAAATGCATTTTATTAGCAGAGCCATACAATCCTATGCAGAAATTTTGGGGAAATTTTGGCTAAAAAAATGACTTTGAAAGTGCAATAATACGTATATTTTTATATTTTTGTTTAAATTGGGAGTAAAATAACGCACAATTTTGATTAAATACAACACAAAAACATACAAAAATTTTACTTTCGGTAACAATGTGTTAAAAGAACATTACGAGGAACAACCCACACTTATTATATTGGCAAACAATTTTACCGTTCTTGAGTTATAAGACTTTAAAGCAGAGCTTCTCACTAACTTTTGCTTTGCGACCCCTTCTCAATATTTAAAATTTTTCGCGACCCCCCAATATAAAAAAAATTATTAACTTGAACTTTGACCTCAGTTTTTTCAAAAACCTAAAGTAATGGAAAATTTTGGAAACCAAATTCAGAAGCAGCATTGAAAGATTAATCGAAACCGTGATTTCGATTAAAAAATTTCAAGTAAAAAACTTCTAAAACATAAAAATTAAACACAATTTTTGTGAACTTTGACCTCAATTTTCTCAAAAATTTGGAAACCAGGTTCCGAACTACGGCATATTATATCGAAAATTACTATTTCCATCGATTTTTTTATTTTCGAAAATAAAAGAAAAAGACCAGTTAAACCTGATCAGAAATGAAGAAATGTTTACCAAGAAAGCATTTAAATCCAATTTGGAGTATTGATTGTTCTTTTTTTCAAAGTTATGTATCAATGTTTGGTAGGGATTGAAATTTTATTCGATCACGAATCTAGATCCGTTATTCGGATCCAGATTTGGAATCAGTATTAAAAAGTGAATCGAAAAAAGTGGTCAGATCCCAGATTCATAATTCTTTAAGCTAATATCAAAAAGTTGTCCCCTGTAAAATTCTACAAATGGTCTATTCGCCTTTATTCGCATGAACTGTTCAATTGTTTTTGCCATTTTTTTTACATTGTTAAGGGTATCAATAAATAAAATGCCATTACCTTGAACTTACAATTTGAAATGTAATTGGAAATGGTGCAGCATTATTTTTTGTTTTCAATTTTAGATTTTTTATTTAAAATTTTGTTTAAAATGTTTTCTTTAAATTGTCTGTTTAAATTTTCAATTCAAAATTTTACATCATTAATTAGGCCCGGTAACTCATCTCATATTAATCATTGATTAATAAGATAATCATCGTTTATGCCTTAACAAAAGTAACTTATCGAAATTTAATTTATGATTATCTTCTAAACATTGATTAAAATTAAACAAAGAATTTTCTATGTTTAACTATTTAAACAGATATTTAAAAATATTTGACAATTTAAAATTAAATTTTTAATTTTATAAAAAAATAAATAATTTTACAAATTCCATAATGGATTTAATGGGTAATTTCTATTTCAATGATGAAATTCCGGTAAGAACCCCAAGAAAATATCAAAAAAGAAGAAATCATTTCTCATATTGGACCGACAAGGAATTTATTCAAAGGTTTCGTTTAAGCAAACAAACGGTGAAATACGTGTTAAAACAAATTTATCAAAAAATCAAGCCGCTAGTGAAACAAATAAGGTTAGTACTAGGTTAGGTTAGGTTGTAAGTGGCTGCTGACGTTTTACGTCAACACACGTAGACTCTGAGGTCCATTGTGATACCACGGGATCGTAATAGGTTTCCATACTAGTCCCTGTCGTTAAACCAGTTTGAGCTTCTTATGAAACTCCTTAGATGTTGAATTTTGACATCCGACAAATCAGAAAGATCGTACAGCTCCCTAGATCCCAGTGAAGCAAGTCTCTGACCAGAAAGTGCCGGGCAATGGCAAATAAAGTGTTCGATAGTTTCCAACTCCTCTTCATCCATGCAACTTCGGCAAAAGTCATTCGACGGCACATTTAACCGCTCTGCGTGCTTCCCTATAAGACAGTGTCCGGTAATTATAGAAACCACCGTCGAAATCTCTCCTCTTGGAAGCGATATCAGCTCACTTGTGCGCCCCTGATAAAGAGAAGGCCAAATCAGTCGTGTTGTCTCACACGTCCATCCATTTGCCAACCTTTGATTAGTCTCCGTCGCAGAAAAAAGCCGTAGGTTTTGCTTG
Source organism: Pegoplata infirma (assembly GCA_963921195.1). NCBI lineage: Eukaryota > Metazoa > Arthropoda > Insecta > Diptera > Anthomyiidae > Pegoplata > Pegoplata infirma. The sequence continues at coordinate 162,525 of CAWUER010000769.1, read as the reverse complement.
CAAGTTTCTAGAGGCATACCAACACATTCCAATTCTGTTGGAACCTGTAAGGTAGTTCCTAGTCTTGCAAGCTCATCGGCTTTGCAATTCCCTGGAATGTCTCTGTGCCCTGGGACCCATATGAGTCGTATGTTAAACTGCTTGGCCATCTCATTTAAAGACGTGCGGCAGTTAAGGGCAGATCTTGTTTTCAGAAACATTGAATCCAGGGACTTGACCGCGGCTTGACTGTCAGTATAGATGTTGACTGCGGTTGTAGACAAGACATTGCAGCTCAACCAGTCAGCCACTTCTTTTATTGCCAGCATCTCTGCCTGGTAAACACTGCAATGATCTGGCAATCTACGAGCCAGACTCAACCCAAGCTCTTCCGAATAGACTCCAAAGCCCACTTGTTCGTGCAGCCTCGATCCATCTGTGTAAAAATTTATGGTAGCTCCACTACCCGGAGTATCCCCCATCCAAGACTCCCTGGATGGTATCACAGTGGTAAAGTGGCGCTCAAAGAGGGAGCACAGTCCACATTTTGTGGTATTGTTATCTTTTTTAAGATCGCGCTATGGCCACAATCACTGCTCCTCCATTGCAGCGTGCTATTAAGTCGAATTGCCGACGCAGCCGCATACTGCCTACCCAATATGTCCAAGGGTATCAGGTGAAGGAGGATTTCTAATGCAGCCGTAGGTGTAGTACGAAGAGCACCAGTGATGCACATTGACGCCATTCTCTGTACCTTCGTGATAAAGACAAAGTTCGCTTTTGTTTCTAAAGCAGGCCACCAGACAATGATTCCATACAGCAAAATTGGACGCACCACTGCTGTATAGATCCAATGAACGACTTGAGGGCTAAAGCCCCATCGTTTTCCAATGGCCCTTTTACAGGAATACAAAGCAATCGTTGCTTTTCTCACCCGTTCCTCAATATTACGCCTGAAATTCAGCTTCCTATCTAGAAATACTCCAAGATATTGGCTCCATCTGAGAAGGTGATTTCAGTACCGTCCAGAGAAATAGGATCAAAAGCAGGAATCTTATTTTTCCTTGTAAACAAAACAAGCTCTGTTTTACTAGGATTAACTCCTAGACCACAGTCTCTTGCCCATTTAGACAGATCTTTCAGAAGAATGTCCCGCAATGTTGGCAGATGCTTCCCCTTAACCGCTATCGCGACATCGTCAGCATATGCGACAACATGACAACCACGTGCTTCTAGAGATAGTAGCATTGAATTCAGTGCCAGGTTCCAAAGAAGCGACGAAAGAACACCTCCTTGTGGTGTGCCCCTATTGACAAATCGAGATATGACGGACGCTCCCAATTCAGACGTTATACGTCTACTGGCAAGTAGGTTTTCCACCATTAAAACGATTTCACGCTTTACTCCCAGACCCGACAATGCCAATATTATCGATTCTGGGGTGACATTATTAAAAGCCCCCTCAATATCAAGAAAGGCCACCATAGTGTACTCCTTTACCGAAAGCGATCTCTCGATGGTACCAACGAGCTCATGAAGAGCTGTTTCCGTTGATCGTCCCTTGCTGTATGCATGTTGCTTTGTCGAAAGCAACCTCGGGTCAATCACTCTACGCAAATATGAGTCTATCATTCGTTCCATTGTCTTTAACAAAAAAGAAGACAGACTAATTGGTCTGAAATCCATCGGAGCTGTGTGGGAACTTTTCCCAGCCTTCGGGATAAATACGACTCTGGTATCCCTCCATTTTAAAGGAATATACGACCAGTTGATGCATGCTGTGTATAGATTATACAGTAACGGGGCTATATAGTCCGACACTTGCTGCAACTCAGCCGGGATTATACCATCAGGTCCCGGGGATTTATAGGGCCTGAAGCTTTTTATCGCCCAGATTAATGTTGGCATATTTATTATTTTCGAAGCAATTTCAGATGCTTGGGCGTCAGAACGTTCCAAAGATTGAAAAGGAGATCCAGCGACTCTCCACTGGAGGAAGACCACACCCCATTAGGATCTTTCAGGTATCCCAGGGTGCAAGGAGAAGAAGCCAGAACCTTGCGCAGCCTGGATGCCTCAGAAACGTCTTCTATGTTTCCACAGAAGTTTTTCCAAGAATCACATTTTGCATTTCTGATCATCTTTTTATAACTCTTAAGTTGCAGCCTGTATGCAGACCAGTCCTCGTCCGCTTTTGAAAATTTAGCCTTATTAAAGAGCTTTCTGCAGGAATCTCTGCTCGTCTGCAACTCATTTGACCACCAAGGTGGCTTTTTTCCCCTCTAGGCTTTGCAGAAGGGCAAGACGCATCCAGGCACCTATTACAAACATTTGTTATATGGTCAACCAGACAGTCAATTTCCGCCAAACTATGCGGTTCAGATAAGGGTACTTCATCCAAAAGCAAAGAAAAAGTCTCCCTATATTTCACCCAGTTTGTTCTTCTCAGATTTCTAGAGACTGTCTCAACCGGGGCACGCTCCCTGAGTAAAAACTCAATGTAGCGATGATCTGAGAAAGAATGCTCTTCCAAAACTCTCCAGTCATCAATTCTATCAGACAATGTATCTGATACAAGTGTTACGTCAAGAACCTCTTGCCGCGTACTTGTAACGAAAGTTGGTGCACTACCCTTGTTACAAATATACAGGTTAGTGCTTCCCGAGTAAAAAAATTGATATGACACAATATATAATTTAATATGGGTTCGTGTCTATTTTGATATAATCTTATACGAAAAATGGTTTCATAAGATTTGATCGAACAATATTTAATAATATCAGTTTATATAACTTTATATCGACTTTGATACGAGTTTTGGTCTAATCCAATGATATAAAATTTTATCCAATTATATTAAAATTTATACAATTTTAGAAATCGGATGTTTTTTTTTTAGTTTTTAATAAAAAGTTGAAAAATTAAAATAATAAAAATAAGTTGTTCTTTGAAAAAAACTTAGAAAAATTTCAAAAAATGGAGTCATGTTAAATTTTATATAAAACACTTAGAAAATATTTTCAAAAAAATTTGTCCTTGGAAAAATTTGAAAAAATGGAGTTATATAAAATTTTATATAAAACACTTAGAAAATATTTTGGATAAAAAAATGTTCCTTGAAAAAACTTAGAAAAATTTAAAAGATGGAGTCATATAAAATTTTATATAAAACACTTAGAAAATATTCGTGATAAAAAAGTGGTGCTTGGAAAAATCTTAGAAAAATAAAAAAATATGAAGTCATATGAAATTTTATATTAAACACTTTGAAAATATTAAAAAATAATGGAGGCATATAAAATTTTATATAAAACACTTAGAAATTTAAAATGATGCATGGGACCAGATGTTGTAACATATAGTTATGTATGGCGATATCTTAATAAAATCCCACATCAAAATTTATTATATAAATTTATCTTGCAATACATAGTGTCACACATGATCATATATCAAATAATATGACTATATAAAAGTATATAAGATCATATTAAATTATTTTTACTCGGGTTAACAAAAACTCCAAAAGTGATTCGCCTCTATCATTTGTGTCTGTACTTCCCCATATCGAATGATGTGCATTAGCATCACAGCACACTAAGGAGTGAGATCATAAAAATGTTAACACACATTTTTGCCTACAACTTTGGTGTAAAGCTTCCAAATTTTTTTTTTTTCGGCAGTTTACATTTTAAAAATATGTCAGTTAATAAATTAATTTACATCATGAGTTTTAATTTGCAATTTTTTACACAATGGACGATGAAAGAAAAGTGCGTTCAAAAATAATTAAATATTTTCAACAAAACCAAACATGGACATACAAAAAAATTGCCAAAGAAACTAATGTATGCCGCCAAACAGTTTCAAAAGTGGTAAAAAGGTATCTGGAACACCTAACAATTGAAAGGAAGCCGGGAACAGGAACAACGACTGGTTATCGTAACATTGGTAAGGCATATAAAGTTAAAAGCATCCTTAAGAGAGCTCCTAACACGTCTGGCAGAAAAACAGCTCGGTTAGCCCAATGCTCAGACTTTTTTGTACGTAAAGTGAAACGTAAGGCGGGACTAAAGTCCTACAAAGTTCAAAAAGTTCCCGATAGAAACGCTTTTAAAAATTTGGAGGCCAAAACCAGAGCTAGAAAATTGAAATCAAATTTTATAAAAAAATACAACTGTTGTGTAATGGACGACGAAACTTATGTTCTGGCTGATTTTGCGCAGCTCCCTGGTCAAGAATTTTATGTTTCCGATGTTCGAGGAAATGTTGCGGAAAAATTTCGGTCAAAAAAGCAAACGAAATTCCCCAAAAAATTCCTAGTATGGCAAGCCATATGTAGCTGCGGCCAAAGAAGCCAGTCATTTGTGACATCTGGCTCTATAAACAGCGAAATTTATATCAAGGAGTGTTTGCAGAAGAGACTTCTTCCGTTCTTGAGTCAGCACAATGTATCCACTTACTTTTGGCCCGATTTAGCATCTTGTCACTACAGCAAGAAAGCGCTGAAGTGGTATAATGATAATAATGTGGTTTTTGTACCAAGAGAGGCAAATCCACCAAACTGCCCGGAGCTCAGGCCAGTGGAGAGATATTGGGCTCTTGTTAAAAAAGAATTAAAGGGCACAAAAAAGGTCTCCCAGGACATGCAAGATTTCAAACGTAGATGGACCACCTGCTCTAAAAAGGTGACAGAAACTACCATAAAAGCCTTAATGGGAGGGTTTCCGGAAAAAGTGGATAACTTTGTTCGTAGTGGTTAGAGTTCCATGCGGTTTTTTTGTTATGATTTTGTATTAAATTTTATTTAATAAAAATTTGGTTTTAAGTCTTAAAATTCAGTAGTCTGTTTTTTATTTAACTTTATGTGTGTTAACATTTTTATGATCTCACTCCTTAGTAACTGGTGTCCCCTAGATTCAGACTCCCGAATCAGACCTCCAACCTTCTCCGGGGGCATTGGCCCCGGATTAGGAAAATACGCAGAGGCGAGCCAAATAGATTTCCCATGAAGCTCTAAGCTAGCCGCTGTAACATCCATATCACTAAAAGTTGATAAAAAGAATATATTTAAGCCATTTTTCGCCAAGATGCAGGCTCTTGGTGAGCCCTCACCTTTGGCAACCATCAACTTAAACCCAGGGGTCTTCAATCCGCAAACCCTGCCACCCCGCACCCAGGGCTCTTGGATAAAAACCAAGTCAACTGCTCCTGTCGTCAGGCGCAGCAATAGCGCAACTGAGGCTGCCTTACAGTGATGGAGGTTTATTTGTAGGAACCGCAACATCTTGCTTTTTTTCCACCATCCTTTCCACCACCGTGTTATTGGCTTCATCCTCCGTGTTATCATAGAGGTCGCATTCGTCCCCAGATTCGGTTTCGAATAAGCCAGATGTGTGTCCCATCTGTTCTGAATCGGAGGCAACAGAACTCTCCGAATTCCTCACTGCATGGGCCTCGTCCTGAATGTCACCCATCGTGGCATCAGCTTTATCCAGTGTCCGACCGAACGTTCGGGTTCGGTTACGGAGTTCGGCAAAAAGTGACGTTCGGCCACTGTTCGGTGTTCGGACAAATTTTGACCGAACTTTACCGAACACCGAACTTTTATATGTATTGCATTTTATCGTTTTAAAATTAAGCCATATAACCAGTGCAACTGCTTTACACCTCAAATCGGGCTATTGTTAAACAATATATTATTTTTTTTCCAAAAAAATCATCTTGTAGTATATTTTCCACTTTTTTTAAAGTATACAAAAAATAGTACAACTAATAAAAAAACATTTTTTTTTTTTTTCATAATTATTCGCAAAAACAACTTTTTTTAAATAAAAAAAAAATGTTCGGATACGGGTTCGGGTTCGGCCGAACTTTGTAAAATTTACCGAAGTTCGGGTTCGGGTACGGGTTCGGCCTGAAAAGTGGGTTCGGTCGGACACTAGCTTTATCCTCCGTGCCATCACAGAGGTCGCATTCGTTACCAGATTCGGTTTCGAAAATGCCAGATGCATCTCCCATCAGCCTAGAATCGGTCAGCTGAATATCAACCTTTTCCAGATTCTCCTCCCCAGCCGACTCTGCCACTGGCTTGTCTGCGTCCAAAATAGGCTTCTGGTCGCCCTTGTTGACATTAACTCTTATATGAAAAAAGCCAAATCTAATAATGCCGTCAGTCCTGGCTAAAAGCGGAAGCGATTCCTCATTAACCAAGACCACTGCTTGACGACGAGCGCCCTCCATCTCACCCAATCTGGCAATTTGCCAATTCTGAGTTGGAAGGTCAGGATTGCAGACTTTTATCATCTTTAGAATCACCGCAGTGTCACTTGTAGCCATTGGGATCCATGCATGAGCTCTGGGTTGCGAGGGGATGTCATGTTTTTCCACAACGTCCAGTCTGGCTCCAGGCCATAACTCTCCCACTTGGCTAATGGCAACCTTAAACACGGCTGCGGATCTTTCGTTCCCAAAAGCAACGAGTTTTACTCGCCCCTGATACCAACCTGCGTTGACAGTAGTAGGGAGAAAATCAGGCATACTCTCAAGGATTCTATAGTAGATTTCATTTAGTTTAGTTTCAACTAAACTCCACTTGTCCCTTGGAATACTACAATCCCCATTTTGGTTTAGTTTCAACTAAACTCCACTTGTCCCTTGGAATACTACAATCCCCATTTTGCCTGTTTATCACAGCCCTAACGAAGTTACCTTTCACCACTTCACTAAAAGACGTCCAGACGTTGCCGGTCACCTTAGATCTCTTAGGTAAAGGTTTCTCGTCGGGCGAGCGCAACCTTTTACCAGACTTCGATGACGAGGCCGAAACAGCGCTCTGTTTGTCAGATGCGCGCATTGCCGAAAGTTTGTCCTGTTCTTCAATGACTCCTTTCGCCCATGATAGCGACGCCCTCTCACGTTCGGAGAGCTTCGTTCCATCGAGTTGGCTTAGTCTGTTAATTATTTTCAAACAAAGCCTTCTTTGGTTGTGCCTGACCTTTGATGGCTTAAGTTTCTTTTTACCACCAATATTAGGCTAAGCACCCCTACCAGAATCTAGGCCGGACTTCAAGGTCGCAACCCTAAGACCAGTGCTAGGACCAGCACCAGTCGGTGAGGCAGAGCCTCGAATTAAATCGGTATCATTTGTGTCCATATTTTCATTTTCCTTGATGTGGTAATGAAAATATCACAAAAATACCTATTCCTAACAAACCTATTACGAACAATTTTAGTAATTCAATTTATAGCACGGAGTTAAAATAAAACACGTCCACACTCGTCAACAGTTGAACGAAGTACTAAATATAAAAAAATTCCTACCCTTATAATCGCAATGTCTTTCCATAGAAAATATGATTTAACAGCAATGCAAAAACTTTTGCTGACACTTCGTTTTTTTGCAACTGGAAGTTTTTTAATTACTGTGGGAGACTTTATTGGAGTGTCTAAAATGACTGCTTCCCGTGTCGTAAAACAAGTATCGGCAGCAATAGCAAGCACAAGACCAAAATTTATCAGATTTCCTAAATCTGTTGAAGAGATGAAGGTGGCATCCACTAATTTTTATACTATTGCGAAATTCCCTCGGTGTTGTGGTGCAATTGATTGTACCCACGTTAAAATTCGGTGTCCTGGTAAATATTTTTTTATTTTTACTTATTGTTGCAAATAACAACATAAAACATTTTTAGTTGGTTCGATTGGTGAAGTATTTAGAAACAGAAAGGGATATTTCTCGATAAATGTGCAAACCATAAGTGATAAAAATCTTAAGGTTGTAGATATCGTAGCAAGATGGCCTGGGTCAACCCACGACTCAAAGATATTTAACAACTCAAGCATAAAATCATTTTTAGAAAGTGATGCCTTCAAAAACTTTCACATTGTGGCGGATAAAGGATATGCATTAAAGCCTTACTGTTTAACTCTAATATCTTCACCATCGACGGATGGGGAACAACTTTATAATGAAAGCATAATACGAACTCGAAATGTTGTTGAAAGGAAGTATGGTGTCATAAAAAGGCGATTTCCAGTTTTAGCTTTGGGTGTGGCCTTAAAACTTGAAACAGCAATGAACGTTATAGTAGCATGTTCTGTTTTACACAATATCGCCATAGATTCTAAGGACATCTTACCAAACTTAAGTGCTGAAATTGTTGATGCAGTTGAGAATGACATTGAGTGTAACAAAAATTTTGACGTGGATACACATGCCCGATTAAATAACGCAACAATGAGAACTCAAAACGACAGAGCAAAGTACTATAGAAAACATTTAATAACTACCCAGGCAGAAAAATACAGACGGGAGAGTGCTGACAAAGTGCCTTATTTGGTAGTATAAGTGCTGGGAAAGCAATGTAGTAAAGTACTCTATCAGCGCCCTAATGATAACCATGGTAAACGGTCTGCCGTATAGGTTTTTTTAGCTCTGTAAAAGTTTTTTTAATACTTTAAAAGCAACATAACAAAGTACTTTTTGAGAGCAGTTTAAAAGCAACAACAAAGTAATTTTTTTTGTTGATTTTATTTTATAAAATTTATTATTATTTTTTTAAATATTTAAGACTAAAAGAAGAATTTCAGAGAAAATCTTTTGATTAAATAAATATATTTAATTAGAATGCCGCTCAGTTCCAATTTGTTCTATTATACAGTAAAGAGATAATTTTAATAAACACTGAAATATGATCAGTATATGCAGTATTTTATACAACTTATCGCATTTTGTCATCGAGCAAATTAGCCACTTTAAAATCCGGTTACGCTAAGAAGAGTAGTTTTTCTTTTGTGAATATTCGTGGATTTGAAATTACATTCACCCATCCTGACAACGTATGTTTACTGCAAAATGGAAATGTTAGTTAAAGAAATTTTAATTAAAAAATCCTCTAAAAAAAGTGCTTAAAGGACAAGGGGGTTAAAGCACCTTTTTTCTTAGATTGGCTTTCTACTAATTTTCTCAATTCTTTGATATCTTAAGTTAAGTTTGAATTCAAATGATTACAAAATTGTGATTTGCAGTAAATAGTCTCTCTAAAAAGGCAATAAAAACTTAAATCGGTTGAAAATCAGTCTAGTTATTAAAACTTTATTCTATTTTTTCTCATTACTAAACAGAAGTCAATTGAACCCCTTGTGCTATAAGCCGTCAAATATGAAATTTTTTTAATTTCCGCATTGGTCGAATTTGAGTGTATTCTTACCAAAGTTTATAATACAGCAATTGCTTTAACTCTTTTACATAAATAACACTGAGACACGTAAACTTAATTTTGGGTAGTGGAATCCATTCTCCGTTTTGACAGATCAGGTCAAGATTAAGAGAAATTTCGATTTTAAGTTATAGTATATTTTGCAAAGGTGTACCAAGACTTCCAATCCTCCAAACTGCTTATTCACTAAAAATGGAAGTAATATCACTTTGAAACAGATACTTCAATTATATTTGTAGAATCAATTACAATTCAAATCAAAGCAATTCTGAATACGAACAACGTGATGGTATTAGTGATTCTGCTGAAAATATGAGTGTGAATTAGTGAAATTTTGAAAAACGAATGAATATATCAAAGCAATAAACGAAGGGACAAACTCCGCGTTAACAAATTTCCAATGTGTTCATACAATTGGGCTATTGCAAAGTCTTCTATATTGGTCATTTATATATTTTTCTGGAAAAAGACTTCGAAAACTAATTTGAATTACTTTATGTTTATTAGTCGAAACTTAAATCAAACTTTAAGATACAATAAATTTATTTTCAATTTAAGGTAATATAATAATACAAAAATAGATTGAAAATCGCATATTAATATAATATCTCTTGAGTTTGATCAGTCAATAGGGAACGTTAAATGATTCTACGACCCAAAATTGAGTTTACGTGTTTCGAAGTTTATTTTTTTTTCTGCTCCAATTGTTATAGCTATTTTACAGTGTAATTATTATTAAGCATGTAAAATGGTTAAAAAACAAATGAATTAGAATTTTATATTTAAATTTGGCTCCTTACTATACAAAAAATAAAATGTTTTACCAGAGCTTTATATTAAAATGTGGTTGAAAAACTATACTGGCAAAGAATTGGCCGAGCCCTTTCCTACGTGATATTGCATACTACCTTATTTACTTAAAATAAAGTGCTTTACCAGAGCTTTATTTTTTGTACCGACATATTTTTCTGCTTGGGTACCTATTTCAACTCTTTATAATATGGAAATTTACCCTGCGGCACACCGTTTTTGGCCTGAAATTTACTTTATATAGAATTTAAAAACAAATCACATTTTTTATTCAGTTGTACACCATTTTAAATTGTATTTCAGAAAAAGTCTACTGATTTTCAGAAATAGTCAACTGTATTTCAGATTTTCCAATCAAAAACTTAAATATATAAAGACTATGCAAGAGTCAATTCTTTTTGACGTTTAAAGGTGGTGTTAGTTTTACAAATGGTATCTGGGAAAGCTGGAAATTTTGTTTACCTTTTATTTTTCTTTAAATTTTGCTGGTTGTTTTTATTTAATTACATTCATTTCTTTTTTTTATTATGTATTTTTTTATTTTCAAGTGACACAACAATAATTTTCATTCATAATTTTTAAATTTTTCAATGTTTATTTTTCGTTATTCCCAAATCGTTCCCAAATACTTTCCAAAAAAAGATTGCCATCTATTGATAACGACTTCGTTATCACTGCCACTACTATTCATGAGTTACCCCTGTTTCCAATTGTATTTTAGATGTTCAAATTGTATGTATTTCAGAAATAGTCAATTGTATTTCAGATTTTGCAATCGTATTTTAAAAATTCAATTGTATTTTAGATTCGTCCAATTGTGTTTCACAAATAGTCAATTGTATTTCAGATTCATCAAATTGTATTTCAGAAAAAGTCAAATGTATTTCAGAAACAGTCAATTGCATTTCTGAAATTTATCAATTGTATTTCAGAAATAGTCAATTTTTTTTTAGAAATAATCAATTGTATTTTAAAAATTTCCAATTATAAATTAAAAAAAAAAACAATTGTGTTACATTTGGAAATTTCTGAAATACAATTGACCATTTCTGAAATACAATATACTATTGAAAGTATGTATTGTTGACCTTTTTGTTGTTAGATTGAGGATTTTGGTTTGGCTCAAACTTAACCATACAATATACTATTTCTGAAATACAATCGACTGTTTCTGAGATACAATTGTTTAATTTCTGAAATACACTTGAATATTTCTGAAATACAATTGGCAATTTCTCAAATACGATTGGAAAAATCTGAAATACAATTGACTATTTCTAAAAAAACAATTGGAAATTCTGAAATACACCTGACTATATTCGAAATACAATTAACTATTTCTGAAATATAATTGAAAATGGTATAGTTTTTCAGACATCATCAAAGCTGTTGAAAGTCTTATAGCTTTAAACCATAAACTCTTTTTGCTCCCCTTTGTAATAAATACTTGTGATCCGTCATGTAAAAATAAAGCACTACTTACCATTGATTTCAAATCTAAATATTACAAGTGTTATATATTTATTTTCACAATTGTCAAATTTTTAAAATATATTTTAGGATGAGTGTTCTAAGTTGCTTTTGTGAAATTTTTCTGTCCAATAAAGTTTGACACTTTACATACCCCTCTTCAAACAAGCTTAGGTTTTGTAAAACTCTTTATTTAGTACTTTAAGATAGCTAACACGAAAATTCTATCTGATCCTGTTTTCGAGTTATTGTTAAACAATTACACTGTTCGACAACAAAAAAACCTCCCGGTGAAATTTCCAATCATTCTTATAGATTTTGCTATCCTGATTCCAAATTAGCCAACCAAATTTTTTTTAGCATGTACAGTTTTTGAGATATTCGCTGTTAAAAAACCAAAAAATTCACACATTTGAGGGTATACTGTTACAAATTAGGACTTAATTTCATATAAAACGGACCTCCTGGTTCCAAAACTTTAATTAAAATTCACACGTAAAATTACATTTTGAGCTCGAAAATTCCATTTGTAATTCTAAGATTCTACTTGAAAGATTCCTTTTGCAATCAATTGAATTTCGAAAAACATTAATAATAATTCAAAAAAGATAATTTTCGAATTACAATTGAGTTCTCCGAATTACAAATTCTCGTTTTTGAATTACAATTAATCTATTTCTATATTTTTCGAATTTCAGTTATTTTTTTTTTTTTTTAAATACAATTGATTTTTTCGAATTACAATTGGATTTTTAGAATTACAAATAATCTTCTCGAATTATAATTAATCTATTTCGAATTAAAATTGATCTTTTTCGAATTACAATTAATCTTTTTCAAATTATAACTGATCTTTTTTGAATTACAATTCATCTATTTCAAATTACAATTGACTTTTTGAATTACAATCGGAATCTTTGAATTACAAATGGAATTTTCGAATTACAATTGGAATTTTCGAATTACAAGTAGAATCTTTGAATTACAAGCAGCATCTTCGAATTACAAATAGAATCTTTGAATTACAACTTTTTTTTAATTGATCTCAAATTGCAATTGATTTTTTTCGAATTTCATTTAAGGTCTTTTAAATTATTTAAATGAAATTTTCGAATTTTAACTTGGATTGACGAAATTGAAATGGAGTGTTCGAATTACAAGTATTTCGAATTTTAATTGACCGTTAACGAATAACAAATTTAAATGGTTTTGTGTTATTTTCACATTTTATTTGAGTGAGCTCAATATTCAGACAAAAAGTTTACAAAAAAAACTAACATTGAAATTCAAGTTACATGTGTTCAAATATCTTGTAAAAATAAAAATGAGAAAAAAATGTGTAAAAATTAAAACAAAAGAATTATCCATCAAAACGACTCTTCCACTTCTAAGAGGAATGCTACATATTATAAGACATAAAATGTTTGCGTTCTTAAAAGCTTAATTCAAGACCTTTTGTAGTTTTGATGCATTCCACTTAAAATTGAACTGCATTTTTATGATAAGATACAATAACAAAAATTAAATAAACTATTAAAAATAATGTAAAAGATTTGTTATTTTAATTTCTTTTCTTGGATTTTAATTCATCTATTTGCAAGTCGCAAAGGATCCGTTGACGAGCACAGAGTTCAATTTGGCTTTTAACTAAAGTCAATTGTGATTCCTTTAAAAGTTTTTCTAAATTAATATTTTTGTCCTTGACAGTAAGTTTTTTGTTTTTTGGATTGCGAAGGTCCTTTGGGCTGTAATTCTGCCATTTATTGGATGATAAAATGACATCATTATTCTCTTCATCATCTATGAGCACTTCCATTTCCTCATAATAATCTTCACTTTCTGACTCGTCGGCATCATTTGTTAAATTGATTTGTACTCCGTCTAAAACCTCACAATCAGTGTCCGTTTGATTTTTTATTTGTACCTCGAAATTTCGGCATGAGCGTCGCAATCATATTGATTGCTCTTACCACTTATTCCTTCGTCAGCCAGAATGGATAGTAACAACTCCTCACCATTAGTCAAGTTATTATTCACATAGGGTCCTCCACCTGTTCCTGTTATATTTCTTCTATTTTCTGCCCTCTTTTTTTTCAACACCTGTTTCAAGTTATGGTATTTGTCCCGGAGTTCTTTTGTCGTTCGTTTTCCATTCGTTGAATTCGCGTTGTATTTGTCTGTTACAAACGCCCACGCTTTATTTTTTTCGACTGCTGTTGCATGTTCAGTCCTGGTATTTTCAATGATGAGTTTTTTCTCAGCCACACATTCAATTAACAGCGAATTATCAGCTTGCGAAAAGTTAGCCGCTCTTCTTCTCTTAATTCTAAACATTAAAACGGAAATTGTAAAAATTTATATGTTTAACATTGCAACAAGGTTTGCTCTTACCCGTTTTGATCCATTATATTTTAAAAATATTCAATTATATAACTGAATTTTTATTTAGTTCGGTTTAAGTCCATATTAATTATTTCTGAGAAATAATAATTGTTGTACAATGAGAAAATCTGAAAAAAATTAAGTGACAACACAGGCTAAGTGGAGATGTCGACAGCTTTCGGAAGATGCCACCCTTCCATCATCAGCACTCCTTCGATTGCCACACACTTAATGTGTGTCAGATTAAAATTAGCCATTTAAATGAAACTTTTGAAGAAATTAAGAATTGGAATTACTCCTCTTTGTGTTGAATAACCCCTATTCACCATTAATTCGTGTTGTATTCATTTGGCAGAAACTTAATCCATCTTAACTTTTAACAGAGTTGTATTTTTCCCATTGTTAACCCTTAGTAGGACTTTTCAAATCTTGAAAAATGTCCGTTAGGTTTGAATTTTTGTTTCATATTTCTAATTCTTAGAAATATTACTAAATTGCAATGTACCTTATGAGTTGTGTATTAATTGTGTTTATATATTGTTGGACTGTATATTTTATAACTGAATTTTTATTTAGTTCGGTTTAAGTCCATATTAATTATTTCTGAGAAATAATAATTGTTGTACAATGAGAAAATCTGAAAAAAATTAAGTGACAACACAGGCTAAGTGGAGATGTCGACAGCTTTCGGAAGATGCCACCCTTCCATCATCAGCACTCCTTCGATTGCCACACACTTAATGTGTGTCAGATTAAAATTAGCCATTTAAATGAAACTTTTGAAGAAATTAAGAATTGGAATTACTCCTCTTTGTGTTGAATAACCCCTATTCACCATTAATTCGTGTTGTATTCATTTGGCAGAAACTTAATCCATCTTAACTTTTAACAGAGTTGTATTTTTCCCATTGTTAACCCTTAGTAGGACTTTTCAAATCTTGAAAAATGTCCGTTAGGTTTGAATTTTTGTTTCATATTTCTAATTCTTAGAAATATTACTAAATTGCAATGTACCTTATGAGTTGTGTATTAATTGTGTTTATATATTGTTGGACTGTATATTTTATAACTGAATTTTTATTTAGTTCGGTTTAAGTCCATATTAATTATTTCTGAGAAATAATAATTGTTGTACAATGAGAAAATCTGAAAAAAATTAAGTGACAACACAGGCTAAGTGGAGATGTCGACAGCTTTCGGAAGATGCCACCCTTCCATCATCAGCACTCCTTCGATTGCCACACACTTAATGTGTGTCAGATTAAAATTAGCCATTTAAATGAAACTTTTGAAGAAATTAAGAATTGGAATTACTCCTCTTTGTGTTGAATAACCCCTATTCACCATTAATTCGTGTTGTATTCATTTGGCAGAAACTTAATCCATCTTAACTTTTAACAGAGTTGTATTTTTCCCATTGTTAACCCTTAGTAGGACTTTTCAAATCTTGAAAAATGTCCGTTAGGTTTGAATTTTTGTTTCATATTTCTAATTCTTAGAAATATTACTAAATTGCAATGTACCTTATGAGTTGTGTATTAATTGTGTTTATATATTGTTGGACTGTATATTTTATAACTGAATTTTTATTTAGTTCGGTTTAAGTCCATATTAATTATTTCTGAGAAATAATAATTGTTGTACAATGAGAAAATCTGAAAAAAATTAAGTGACAACACAGGCTAAGTGGAGATGTCGACAGCTTTCGGAAGATGCCACCCTTCCATCATCAGCACTCCTTCGATTGCCACACACTTAATGTGTGTCAGATTAAAATTAGCCATTTAAATGAAACTTTTGAAGAAATTAAGAATTGGAATTACTCCTCTTTGTGTTGAATAACCCCTATTCACCATTAATTCGTGTTGTATTCATTTGGCAGAAACTTAATCCATCTTAACTTTTAACAGAGTTGTATTTTTCCCATTGTTAACCCTTAGTAGGACTTTTCAAATCTTGAAAAATGTCCGTTAGGTTTGAATTTTTGTTTCATATTTCTAATTCTTAGAAATATTACTAAATTGCAATGTACCTTATGAGTTGTGTATTAATTGTGTTTATATATTGTTGGACTGTATATTTTATAACTGAATTTTTATTTAGTTCGGTTTAAGTCCATATTAATTATTTCTGAGAAATAATAATTGTTGTACAATGAGAAAATCTGAAAAAAATTAAGTGACAACACAGGCTAAGTGGAGATGTCGACAGCTTTCGGAAGATGCCACCCTTCCATCATCAGCACTCCTTCGATTGCCACACACTTAATGTGTGTCAGATTAAAATTAGCCATTTAAATGAAACTTTTGAAGAAATTAAGAATTGGAATTACTCCTCTTTGTGTTGAATAACCCCTATTCACCATTAATTCGTGTTGTATTCATTTGGCAGAAACTTAATCCATCTTAACTTTTAACAGAGTTGTATTTTTCCCATTGTTAACCCTTAGTAGGACTTTTCAAATCTTGAAAAATGTCCGTTAGGTTTGAATTTTTGTTTCATATTTCTAATTCTTAGAAATATTACTAAATTGCAATGTACCTTATGAGTTGTGTATTAATTGTGTTTATATATTGTTGGACTGTATATTTTATAACTGAATTTTTATTTAGTTCGGTTTAAGTCCATATTAATTATTTCTGAGAAATAATAATTGTTGTACAATGAGAAAATCTGAAAAAAATTAAGTGACAACACTTAGCCTGTGTTGTCACTTAATTTTTTTCAGATTTTCTCATTGTACAACAATTATTATTTCTCAGAAATAATTAATATGGACTTAAACCGAACTAAATAAAAATTCAGTTATAAAATATACAGTCCAACAATATATAAACACAATTAATACACAACTCATAAGGTACATTGCAATTTAGTAATATTTCTAAGAATTAGAAATATGAAACAAAAATTCAAACCTAACGGACATTTTTCAAGATTTGAAAAGTCCTACTAAGGGTTAGCAATGGGAAAAATACAACTCTGTTAAAAGTTAAGATGGATTAAGTTTCTGCCAAATGAATACAACACGAATTAATGGTGAATAGGGGTTATTCAACACAAAGAGGAGTAATTCCAATTCTTAATTTCTTCAAAAGTTTCATTTAAATGGCTAATTTTAATCTGACACACATTAAGTGTGTGGCAATCGAAGGAGTGCTGATGATGGAAGGGTGGCATCTTCCGAAAGCTGTCGACATCTCCACTTAGCCTGTGTTGTCACTTAATTTTTTTCAGATTTTCTCATTGTACAACAATTATTATTTCTCAGAAATAATTAATATGGACTTAAACCGAACTAAATAAAAATTCAGTTATAAAATATACAGTCCAACAATATATAAACACAATTAATACACAACTCATAAGGTACATTGCAATTTAGTAATATTTCTAAGAATTAGAAATATGAAACAAAAATTCAAACCTAACGGACATTTTTCAAGATTTGAAAAGTCCTACTAAGGGTTAACAATGGGAAAAATACAACTCTGTTAAAAGTTAAGATGGATTAAGTTTCTGCCAAATGAATACAACACGAATTAATGGTGAATAGGGGTTATTCAACACAAAGAGGAGTAATTCCAATTCTTAATTTCTTCAAAAGTTTCATTTAAATGGCTAATTTTAATCTGACACACATTAAGTGTGTGGCAATCGAAGGAGTGCTGATGATGGAAGGGTGGCATCTTCCGAAAGCTGTCGACATCTCCACTTAGCCTGTGTTGTCACTTAATTTTTTTCAGATTTTCTCATTGTACAACAATTATTATTTCTCAGAAATAATTAATATGGACTTAAACCGAACTAAATAAAAATTCAGTTATAAAATATACAGTCCAACAATATATAAACACAATTAATACACAACTCATAAGGTACATTGCAATTTAGTAATATTTCTAAGAATTAGAAATATGAAACAAAAATTCAAACCTAACGGACATTTTTCAAGATTTGAAAAGTCCTACTAAGGGTTAACAATGGGAAAAATACAACTCTGTTAAAAGTTAAGATGGATTAAGTTTCTGCCAAATGAATACAACACGAATTAATGGTGAATAGGGGTTATTCAACACAAAGAGGAGTAATTCCAATTCTTAATTTCTTCAAAAGTTTCATTTAAATGGCTAATTTTAATCTGACACACATTAAGTGTGTGGCAATCGAAGGAGTGCTGATGATGGAAGGGTGGCATCTTCCGAAAGCTGTCGACATCTCCACTTAGCCTGTGTTGTCACTTAATTTTTTTCAGATTTTCTCATTGTACAACAATTATTATTTCTCAGAAATAATTAATATGGACTTAAACCGAACTAAATAAAAATTCAGTTATAAAATATACAGTCCAACAATATATAAACACAATTAATACACAACTCATAAGGTACATTGCAATTTAGTAATATTTCTAAGAATTTTTTTTTTTTTTTTTTTTTGGGAAAAATACAACTCTGTTAAAAGTTAAGATGGATTAAGTTTCTGCCAAATGAATACAACACGAATTAATGGTGAATAGGGGTTATTCAACACAAAGAGGAGTAATTCCAATTCTTAATTTCTTCAAAAGTTTCATTTAAATGGCTAATTTTAATCTGACACACATTAAGTGTGTGGCAATCGAAGGAGTGCTGATGATGGAAGGGTGGCATCTTCCGAAAGCTGTCGACATCTCCACTTAGCCTGTGTTGTCACTTAATTTTTTTCAGATTTTCTCATTGTACAACAATTATTATTTCTCAGAAATAATTAATATGGACTTAAACCGAACTAAATAAAAATTCAGTTATAAAATATACAGTCCAACAATATATAAACACAATTAATACACAACTCATAAGGTACATTGCAATTTAGTAATATTTCTAAGAATTAGAAATATGAAACAAAAATTCAAACCTAACGGACATTTTTCAAGATTTGAAAAGTCCTACTAAGGGTTAACAATGGGAAAAATACAACTCTGTTAAAAGTTAAGATGGATTAAGTTTCTGCCAAATGAATACAACACGAATTAATAGTGAATAGGGGTTATTCAACACAAAGAGGAGTAATTCCAATTCTTAATTTCTTCAAAAGTTTCATTTAAATGGCTAATTTTAATCTGACACACATTAAGTGTGTGGCAATCGAAGGAGTGCTGATGATGGAAGGGTGGCATCTTCCGAAAGCTGTCGACATCTCCACTTAGTCTGTGTTGTCACTTAATTTTTTTCAGATTTTCTCATTGTACAACAATTATTATTTCTCAGAAATAATTAATATGGACTTAAACCGAACTAAATAAAAATTCAGTTATAAAATATACAGTCCAACAATATATAAACACAATTAATACACAACTCATAAGGTACATTGCAATTTAGTAATATTTCTAAGAATTAGAAATATGAAACAAAAATTCAAACCTAACGGACATTTTTCAAGATTTGAAAAGTCCTACTAAGGGTTAACAATGGGAAAAATACAACTCTGTTAAAAGTTAAGATGGATTAAGTTTCTGCCAAATGAATACAACACGAATTAATGGTGAATAGGGGTTATTCAACACAAAGAGGAGTAATTCCAATTCTTAATTTCTTCAAAAGTTTCATTTAAATGGCTAATTTTAATCTGACACACATTAAGTGTGTGGCAATCGAAGGAGTGCTGATGATGGAAGGGTGGCATCTTCCGAAAGCTGTCGACATCTCCACTTAGCCTGTGTTGTCACTTAATTTTTTTCAGATTTTCTCATTGTACAACAATTATTATTTCTCAGAAATAATTAATATGGACTTAAACCGAACTAAATAAAAATTCAGTTATAAAATATACAGTCCAACAATATATAAACACAATTAATACACAACTCATAAGGTACATTGCAATTTAGTAATATTTCTAAGAATTAGAAATATGAAACAAAAATTCAAACCTAACGGACATTTTTCAAGATTTGAAAAGTCCTACTAAGGGTTAACAATGGGAAAAATACAACTCTGTTAAAAGTTAAGATGGATTAAGTTTCTGCCAAATGAATACAACACGAATTAATGGTGAATAGGGGTTATTCAACACAAAGAGGAGTAATTCCAATTCTTAATTTCTTCAAAAGT
Source organism: Pegoplata infirma (assembly GCA_963921195.1). Lineage (NCBI taxonomy): Eukaryota > Metazoa > Arthropoda > Insecta > Diptera > Anthomyiidae > Pegoplata > Pegoplata infirma. The sequence continues at coordinate 142,565 of CAWUER010000769.1, read as the reverse complement.
TTCATTTAAATGGCTAATTTTAATCTGACACACATTAAGTGTGTGGCAATCGAAGGAGTGCTGATGATGGAAGGGTGGCATCTTCCGAAAGCTGTCGACATCTCCACTTAGCCTGTGTTGTCACTTAATTTTTTTCAGATTTTCTCATTGTACAACAATTATTATTTCTCAGAAATAATTAATATGGACTTAAACCGAACTAAATAAAAATTCAGTTATAAAATATACAGTCCAACAATATATAAACACAATTAATACACAACTCATAAGGTACATTGCAATTTAGTAATATTTCTAAGAATTAGAAATATGAAACAAAAATTCAAACCTAACGGACATTTTTCAAGATTTGAAAAGTCCTACTAAGGGTTAACAATGGGAAAAATACAACTCTGTTAAAAGTTAAGATGGATTAAGTTTCTGCCAAATGAATACAACACGAATTAATGGTGAATAGGGGTTATTCAACACAAAGAGGAGTAATTCCAATTCTTAATTTCTTCAAAAGTTTCATTTAAATGGCTAATTTTAATCTGACACACATTAAGTGTGTGGCAATCGAAGGAGTGCTGATGATGGAAGGGTGGCATCTTCCGAAAGCTGTCGACATCTCCACTTAGCCTGTGTTGTCACTTAATTTTTTTCAGATTTTCTCATTGTACAACAATTATTATTTCTCAGAAATAATTAATATGGACTTAAACCGAACTAAATAAAAATTCAGTTATAAAATATACAGTCCAACAATATATAAACACAATTAATACACAACTCATAAGGTACATTGCAATTTAGTAATATTTCTAAGAATTAGAAATATGAAACAAAAATTCAAACCTAACGGACATTTTTCAAGATTTGAAAAGTCCTACTAAGGGTTAACAATGGGAAAAATACAACTCTGTTAAAAGTTAAGATGGATTAAGTTTCTGCCAAATGAATACAACACGAATTAATGGTGAATAGGGGTTATTCAACACAAAGAGGAGTAATTCCAATTCTTAATTTCTTCAAAAGTTTCATTTAAATGGCTAATTTTAATCTGACACACATTAAGTGTGTGGCAATCGAAGGAGTGCTGATGATGGAAGGGTGGCATCTTCCGAAAGCTGTCGACATCTCCACTTAGCCTGTGTTGTCACTTAATTTTTTTCAGATTTTCTCATTGTACAACAATTATTATTTCTCAGAAATAATTAATATGGACTTAAACCGAACTAAATAAAAATTCAGTTATAAAATATACAGTCCAACAATATATAAACACAATTAATACACAACTCATAAGGTACATTGCAATTTAGTAATATTTCTAAGAATTAGAAATATGAAACAAAAATTCAAACCTAACGGACATTTTTCAAGATTTGAAAAGTCCTACTAAGGGTTAACAATGGGAAAAATACAACTCTGTTAAAAGTTAAGATGGATTAAGTTTCTGCCAAATGAATACAACACGAATTAATGGTGAATAGGGGTTATTCAACACAAAGAGGAGTAATTCCAATTCTTAATTTCTTCAAAAGTTTCATTTAAATGGCTAATTTTAATCTGACACACATTAAGTGTGTGGCAATCGAAGGAGTGCTGATGATGGAAGGGTGGCATCTTCCGAAAGCTGTCGACATCTCCACTTAGCCTGTGTTGTCACTTAATTTTTTTCAGATTTTCTCATTGTACAACAATTATTATTTCTCAGAAATAATTAATATGGACTTAAACCGAACTAAATAAAAATTCAGTTATAAAATATACAGTCCAACAATATATAAACACAATTAATACACAACTCATAAGGTACATTGCAATTTAGTAATATTTCTAAGAATTAGAAATATGAAACAAAAATTCAAACCTAACGGACATTTTTCAAGATTTGAAAAGTCCTACTAAGGGTTAACAATGGGAAAAATACAACTCTGTTAAAAGTTAAGATGGATTAAGTTTCTGCCAAATGAATACAACACGAATTAATGGTGAATAGGGGTTATTCAACACAAAGAGGAGTAATTCCAATTCTTAATTTCTTCAAAAGTTTCATTTAAATGGCTAATTTTAATCTGACACACATTAAGTGTGTGGCAATCGAAGGAGTGCTGATGATGGAAGGGTGGCATCTTCCGAAAGCTGTCGACATCTCCACTTAGCCTGTGTTGTCACTTAATTTTTTTCAGATTTTCTCATTGTACAACAATTATTATTTCTCAGAAATAATTAATATGGACTTAAACCGAACTAAATAAAAATTCAGTTATAAAATATACAGTCCAACAATATATAAACACAATTAATACACAACTCATAAGGTACATTGCAATTTAGTAATATTTCTAAGAATTTTTTTTTTTTTTTTTTTTTGGGAAAAATACAACTCTGTTAAAAGTTAAGATGGATTAAGTTTCTGCCAAATGAATACAACACGAATTAATGGTGAATAGGGGTTATTCAACACAAAGAGGAGTAATTCCAATTCTTAATTTCTTCAAAAGTTTCATTTAAATGGCTAATTTTAATCTGACACACATTAAGTGTGTGGCAATCGAAGGAGTGCTGATGATGGAAGGGTGGCATCTTCCGAAAGCTGTCGACATCTCCACTTAGCCTGTGTTGTCACTTAATTTTTTTCAGATTTTCTCATTGTACAACAATTATTATTTCTCAGAAATAATTAATATGGACTTAAACCGAACTAAATAAAAATTCAGTTATAAAATATACAGTCCAACAATATATAAACACAATTAATACACAACTCATAAGGTACATTGCAATTTAGTAATATTTCTAAGAATTAGAAATATGAAACAAAAATTCAAACCTAACGGACATTTTTCAAGATTTGAAAAGTCCTACTAAGGGTTAACAATGGGAAAAATACAACTCTGTTAAAAGTTAAGATGGATTAAGTTTCTGCCAAATGAATACAACACGAATTAATGGTGAATAGGGGTTATTCAACACAAAGAGGAGTAATTCCAATTCTTAATTTCTTCAAAAGTTTCATTTAAATGGCTAATTTTAATCTGACACACATTAAGTGTGTGGCAATCGAAGGAGTGCTGATGATGGAAGGGTGGCATCTTCCGAAAGCTGTCGACATCTCCACTTAGCCTGTGTTGTCACTTAATTTTTTTTCAGATTTTCTCATTGTACAACAATTATTATTTCTCAGAAATAATTAATATGGACTTAAACCGAACTAAATAAAAATTCAGTTATAAAATATACAGTCCAACAATATATAAACACAATTAATACACAACTCATAAGGTACATTGCAATTTAGTAATATTTCTAAGAATTAGAAATATGAAACAAAAATTCAAACCTAACGGACATTTTTCAAGATTTGAAAAGTCCTACTAAGGGTTAACAATGGGAAAAATACAACTCTGTTAAAAGTTAAGATGGATTAAGTTTCTGCCAAATGAATACAACACGAATTAATGGTGAATAGGGGTTATTCAACACAAAGAGGAGTAATTCCAATTCTTAATTTCTTCAAAAGTTTCATTTAAATGGCTAATTTTAATCTGACACACATTAAGTGTGTGGCAATCGAAGGAGTGCTGATGATAGAAGGGTGGCATCTTCCGAAAGCTGTCGACATCTCCACTTAGCCTGTGTTGTCACTTAATTTTTTTCAGATTTTCTCATTGTACAACAATTATTATTTCTCAGAAATAATTAATATGGACTTAAACCGAACTAAATAAAAATTCAGTTATAAAATATACAGTCCAACAATATATAAACACAATTAATACACAACTCATAAGGTACATTGCAATTTAGTAATATTTCTAAGAATTAGAAATATGAAACAAAAATTCAAACCTAACGGACATTTTTCAAGATTTGAAAAGTCCTACTAAGGGTTAACAATGGGAAAAATACAACTCTGTTAAAAGTTAAGATGGATTAAGTTTCTGCCAAATGAATACAACACGAATTAATGGTGAATAGGGGTTATTCAACACAAAGAGGAGTAATTCCAATTCTTAATTTCTTCAAAAGTTTCATTTAAATGGCTAATTTTAATCTGACACACATTAAGTGTGTGGCAATCGAAGGAGTGCTGATGATGGAAGGGTGGCATCTTCCGAAAGCTGTCGACATCTCCACTTAGCCTGTGTTGTCACTTAATTTTTTTCAGATTTTCTCATTGTACAACAATTATTATTTCTCAGAAATAATTAATATGGACTTAAACCGAACTAAATAAAAATTCAGTTATAAAATATACAGTCCAACAATATATAAACACAATTAATACAATATTCAATTATTTCAACAAAAAATAGTTAAATTTTATGAATTTTTTTTTATTTTTTTTTTTAATATTTTAAATTCTACACCCAAAAAATTACATAGTAGCATAGTTAACAAAATCCATAGTTGTTTTAAATAAATTTCAAATCAACTATTTATAATCAATAACAACTATGAACAAAGTTGATCACAACTATTAACAAAGTTGATCCCAACGATTTATTTAAAATTTGAAAGTGTCAAACAGTTCAAAAAGAACAAAATATAAATATTGAAAAAAAATATATATTAAAATAGCAGAAAAGTGGCTGAAGTAAAAAAATAAATAAATAATAAATAAATAAATTGAATCAATAAATAATTATAATATTAAAGTCTTCAATAACCACGGAAGAGGAGATAAAATGGTGTACATATTTGTAACAAACTACAAAACTCATTTTCAAAAAGTAGATTTAATGGACATCAAATGTATCGTATGGTTGGTATAAGCTTATGAAATTTATTGTGCAATTTTAATAAATCAATTTAAAAAATATAAACCAAAATATTGCATTTTTATTTAAAAAAAAATGGTTATTTATAATAACTACTTCCGAAATTAGATAGTAAATATTAACCATGTCCGATTTTTATTAAAAACAACGATTAAATAGTAATAAGTAACTATTTTTTACATTTTATCAAACACATCGTTGTCATCAACTTTTTCCATAGTTGATTTGTCGATTTTAAAAAAACATAGTTACCAACCACTATGTCACATCAACTATGGCATAGTTGGGGTTATTTCACCTATGACATAGTTGAAAAAATAGTAATCAGCAACTATGTAATTTTTTGGGTGTATATTTTTTTTGACGTTTTCCAAAATTCTCCAAATTGTTTAACAAATCATTGATTATTTTTTGATGAGTTACCAACATTAATTAAAATAAGTTTAATTGCAAATCAATGATTTATTAATCAAATTTATATGAAAATAATCAATGATATTTTAGCCATTCATACTTTACGATCGGTGAAATAAAAATGTTTGTTATGACATCCCAGTAGAAAATTTCGCAGCATTAAAAAATGCAATTTGATAAGTCCCACTTTTCACAAGATAATTCAAATTGAGTATTTTTATTAAACTTATGGCGTTTTCTTTTCTGGCAAAAAATGTGACATTTTGTAACATTTTTTTTATTCTTTGAATGTTTTGTGTTCTTTTCTAAAAAAAATGCAACCTTTTGAAAAAATATTATGTTCTTTTCTCAAAATATTGCCTGCCCTTGATGTAGAAAATGCATATTTTCCACCCCAAAATCAAATGACGGGGTGAGAAACTGCCCTGATATTCTCTCATGTAGCAAAACTCAAATTAAGTGTTTCTTCACAATACAGCAGCAAACAGCAGACAGCAAAATTTTTACATGTATATTGTTGTTGGCGCAACAACAAAATACATGTAAAAATTTTGCTGTCTGCTGCTTGCTGCTGTATTGTGAAGAAACACTAAGCGCACAAGTTAACTGGTGCTGTTGTGGTGCAGAGGATGTGTCGTGGCATGTGACGCTGGAGGTCCGGGGTTCAAATCCCGGTGTGGCCAACAATTTTTTATTTTTTTTTTATTCTTGTATTTTTTTTATTCAATTACGTATTATTTTTTATTTAATAATTTTTTTTTTTTAAATAATTTAATAATTATGTTAAAAAATAAAGTTGTTCAAGCTCGAGGACCTCGAGCTTGAACAACTTTATTTTTTAACATATTAAATCTGAAAGGTCGAATAAAAAACAACTTTAATTTAATTTAATAATTTTTAAAAAGAAAAAAGAAATAAAAAATTCATATAAAATCGACTAAATTGTTTTTTTTTTGTCATTTTTTTTTTTATGTTTAAACATAATTTAAAAAAAATAATTTAAAAGCAAAAAAAATAAAAAAAAAATATGTGATGGCCATCGCCGGGAATCGAACCTAAGCTGCCGGAAATATAAGCGAAAAACACATCCATCGAACCAACAAATCAGGGCAATTTGCATACAAAACAGCATTTTTTGTGTTCTTTTCTGAGTGTAAAAAATGCTACATTGTTTCAGCGCCA